>PVJA010039257.1:0-19259 GCA_004027025.1 Myocastor coypus | reverse complement strand
TGTAACATAGGTACTTGAGCTTATCATCACTGGCTTTCTGAGTATCAAATATCTTTGACTTAGCTTGGAAATGATATTTTCTGACCATCATTGATATTCTAATAACTTTCCATACAATGTGATATAAGCAGTTACACAATTTTGACACAGATATTTGGAAATTCAAGGAAATACAAAATTGTAGCCTGTCAAGAATATGTTTTTGGCCCAGTCTCTTATTTTCAAGTACTACTCTTGAGAGTGTGGTTGCTTTTATAATTGCTTATTGTATCCCAATTATTGATAAAGCAGCCACTTCTTCTTTCTTCTTCCTCTTTCCTCTTGTTCTATGGATGCTCTTCTTTTTCTTTCTTTCTTGTACTATTGGGTTAGTCCAGTTTGGTAGCTATTGTTTTATTTTGCACCTCCTAGCATTATTTGATATTATTTTTGGTATGTTGTTTTACCCTGATTCTAGAACCAAGAAAGTGATCTGCATGTCCCTTACAGAGTGGATTTATGTCCCTTACAGTACTGTCCCACTACAGTACTCCCAGACTGCCTAAAAGTCACTATATTATGTAGTAAAAACCTAATGATCTTTAAAACATATTCCTGCAGGTGAACCTTTCAGAAACCTGACATTCCTTTGGTTCGTCCTAGTATTGAATCTCATTAATATGGTTTAATGTGTTTTAGACATTCAAGACATTTGATCGTTGTTTTGCTTTCATTTTCTCAAAACTGAAAAAATGTTGCACTTGTTTATGAGACCTTTTCTTGCCATTATTATGACATTATGGTTGTTACTATACTCTGTAAATCCTGTTCCATAATATGTTTACTCTAAAAGATTATTCACACAAATTATGATTATAGTGAACTTGGTACTTTCATATATTAATTGATACTGATGCTGGTAAGGTGCATAAAAAGCTAAAAACTCACAAACATGGTAGGATTTTTTTTTCTTGCAAGATGAGAAAGGGCACTAATAACACAGACTTAAATTTCCTAGACAAAAACATTAAATTCTTGTTATCTCACAAAATTACCTTATCCCTTCTGTTAGAAATCATAACCTCTAAATATAGTTCTTCATCATCTTTTAAAATAAATGCTTTCACCTTTACATCGATTCAGTGCCTCCTAGGGGGCTGCAGCCTGCCAGATGCATGGCTTGCCAATCTGGCCACTGCTTAAAAAAAAATCCAGAAAAAAATGAAATTGCATTAGCTTTTAAGGAAGAACCCGTTCTGTGCCACTGATTAATTGGCATTGATAAATAAGCCACATTAGTAGTACAAGAAAATGGCATAGCAGATTGCTGTAGACTCGAGCTCTCTAGGAATAAAAGTGAAGAGAACTCAACACACCATCTGGAAGAGAAAATGTGAGGCTGCAAATTTCATGCAGCCGGGAGAAGGGGAGGATGGCTCTCAGATGCCACAGATCTGAACAGACACTTTGAGGCATTCAAGTGCAATCTCCCCTGTCAAAATATTTCTTTCCTTAGCCATACTTGGTCTAATGCAATCAGACCACAGAGTGGAAGACTGCCATGTCCTCTTAGGTGAGATTTGCCTTGGAGTAACAAGCTTCAGTGTTTCCAAATTGTAGAGCAACAATCTAAATGATAAACAGGAAAAAGAAAAAAACTTTCCGTATTGGTTTATTTTAATATTTACAACCTACTGTGTCAATATGACAAAAATTTGAGAGTTCTCTGTGTAGAACACTTATTTTTGTTTCACAGTCATAGTAACTGAATCAGGATTATCTCATCACTTTAAATTGGTAAAACATACAACTGCAGGTTCATTTATTTTTTCTAGTTAATATAAATCTGTATTCCAACGTCATTGTAGAAACTATCAATCACAAGAAATAGATAGGCTAGTCGATCTGACTAATTAAAGAGAAACTAACTTGGCCAGGTGAGAGGTCATGCTTATTATTATCACCATTAACTTAAATTTCAAGGAATTTTCAGAGGAACTATGTAATATTGCATACATTTTACTGAAAGAGAATGTCAAAATTTTCATTTATTTATGGTAAGTGAATTCTATTAAAAATTATCAAAATATTTTAAAACTACAAGTAACCAATAATTCCCTGTTCAAGTTTTGTAATCTTCTGTGTACTGATGTTTTCTATTCTTTAGTGATGGTAACATTTTCTTTAATAAAATTGGAGGAATTTATCTATTATCTAAATTTATCTTGAATTTAATTCAAATGGAATGTGTTTTGGACCCAGCAAAATGTTAAACTAAGGAAAAAAGAAATTGAGAACTACAAGCCAATAGGATGATAATTTACGTTTACTGTGTAATATATAAACTTAGTATATAAGCATTTTTACTTAAAAATAGTTCTTTGGACTTTTAAATGTTTTTTTTTTATTCATTCATAAATTGTCACATTTAGTTGTAGTAGACTAATTTGTATTTATTAAATTTTATTTTTTTATTTATTTTTTTTTGTATTTATTAAATTTTAGCATTGTTTTCATAGTATTATCTTGTTTTTAGCTTTATGTGAGTAGGTTCTTACACAACACATAAAAATACATATGCACACTAAAATGATAAAAACACTTTTCTCTAGGTCATAACAAATATTTTCTTTATGGGTATTTTATTGAAAGCACTCTACTAAAATAATTACAAGGAAAATTAATACAATCTCAAAAACAACAATTGGAAGGCAGAATTATTTATGTCTCTCCGTGGATAGAACCAGTATTAGTGTCACTTTCTAAAATAATAGCTGATTTTAATAACCACATAACATAGACTACACAACATGGATTTTACTTGTGTCAAAATGCCTTAGTGTGTTAGTATAAATTTGTTCTCTTTATAGACACATAGTCTATAAAATTTCAGATCATTCTGTTGATTTTATCTATGAATACATACTTCCATAGAAGAGAGGCAAAGCTAAAACCTCTTTTAGACATGGTGGAAGGCTGGCATTTTATAAAGTTGTTCTGTGGTAAAATTTCACTCTTTGGTATAAATATTTAAGAAAGTCAGCGTTAATGAGGATGATAACTCATATTTCTATTCCATTATCTACCTACTCTAAATGTGCTCTATTTCCCTTTAAGAGATATTGTTATAAACTACGTTTTTGATGGTTCAGATACCTGGTGCTAGACCAGGTAATTCATGAAAATGAAATATATAACTCTGAGAGAGAGAGAGAGACTCTAGGGAGAACACAATGGTTTCAAAATTAAAAAAGTCTGACATGCAAAGGAAAGATAAGTTCTGTGGGAATTTCAGGGGTTGGAAGGGTAGAATTTGAAAGAGCAAGTTTTTCATAGTATGGGAGGCATGTCTGAAAACAAAATACCTGTGTGGTAAATTCCTCATCAGTAAAGTGATTGCTTGACAGGTGAGGGGATGTGTTATTAGACAGTAAGGCCTTTCCTACCAAATCCATAATCCATTATTCTAAAAAGCACTAGAACTGTATTTATTCTAAACATGGAAAACTACAGGTAAATATTTGGATTTTCTTTAAATATGTTGCTAATTGATAGAATTGTGAATGCTAGCCTTTTTCTTACTGTTTGAATGTTTAATTTTATTAATTATTTGGAAAACTTTATTCTCTAGAAATTTCCTGGAAAAAAAATTTGTTTTATATGTGAATTCAAGAAAGCATTCAGTGTTCATTGTCATTTTCCTTTTGCTTATTCGATTTTATTTTATTTTGTAGAGTAAAATCAGAAACAAAAAACAAATAGAAAAAAGAAACAGGGCAACATACAATAATATGTAAATTATAAATTTTTAAAACAACAACGGTTGTTACATTATTTGTTTTTATTGTCAAATCTATTGACCAATTATAGTTATGTAAGATTGGACAAATAATTGAATATTAATGCTTGCTTTCAAGAGATCTCAAGTTTTTCCTTGTATTTTTAAAATTTATCTCCAAAAGGGTATAGTAATTGATAAAACCTTAGCAATGCTACACAGTAGAAGACCGAGATGAGAGGTATCCATCCTTTGGTTTTATGTTACCCATTGTTGTCCTTCATGTAGTTGCTCAGATCACAAATAATAGCATACAGAGTTATTCAAGGTGAATATTATAAACAAATAACCTTACTTAAAAATAATACTGATGAAATTTATAGTACAGTCATCTCAGCCATCGTGTACATACATTTCTATGTTTTTCCCCTTCCCTTTTCTACAACCATTATGGAAATCAGTGTGGAGTCCCCTCAGTGAAGTACAATGGGCAATTCCATTCAACCCAGCTATTCCCTTTCTGGGCTTCGTCTCAAAAGAACTGAAAACATCATACCATAGTGATACGTGTGCACCCATGTTTATAGCAGCACAGTTTGTCATAATCAAATCTTGGAAACAAAAAGCCCATTTCTTGAGGAATGGATAAAAAAGGTATGATATTTTTGTACAGTGAAATATTAGGTGTAAAGAAAGACAGACTGGAAGCCTTTATAGGTAAATGGATTCAGCTAGAGGCTATACTCATAAGTGATACAAGTCAGACTCATATGTGTAAATATCTTATTGTTTTCCTAGTGTAAGAACCTGGAAGAGTAAATAAAGCCTGAACTGGTATAATAAATATAGTAAAATAGAGAGAAACTGAACCTAAGGATTGAACAATGGAGATGAGAGAAAAGAGAAAAGACAGGGAAAAAAAGAAGGTGGGAAACCATCATCATTTTGTGACTGGTAAGATAATACTTTAAAGTTTAGGAGAAGAAACAACTGCCCTCTAATGTATTGCCAGGATCAAGGCTGAGGCCCCTGTACCAGAAACCAGGTTAACAGAAGGATAAACAATTTATTTAATAATGTTTATGTGGTAGAGGACTCTACAGTACTGAAGAAAGAAGTAGGTCAATTATGTGTTTTATACTTAAGCCTGATAAAGGTCGGGATTGGTGAGATGGTTCAGCGGTCTAAAGTGCCTGCTTAGGAAAATTTAGGCAACCGCAAGGAGGGTGGTTTGATCCTGGGCACCACATGCTGTGCCAGCCCTGCCCCCAGGGCAGCCTGAGCTGGCCATACAAACAAACAAACAACTCAGATAAAGAACGGCCAGTTGCTGAGAAAAGCAGCTGGAGGATGATGGTGTTTGAAAGAACGGCAGGAAGTAGCAGAACTTAGAGTTGTCGCTAGTTCTGATCCTGTGTGTTGTGTGTCTGGGGAGATGAGGATGTCCTGTTTCTCTGTCGCAGGGAGGGCACGCTGTTCCAGTGAAGGTCTTAGGATTTGCCTCAAAATAGCAGAGCAGAAGATGCCCATAGAGTGAACTGGGATTACACCCACTTCGGAGGAGAGGTCTCCATGATCTCCCTGGGCTTCCTGTTCTCTCAAGCAGCAGGGTGCCGTCTATTCAGCACTGTGTTTTGTAACCTTCACCAAAAGTAAACCTCTCTGCCCTGTCTTGGTTTCACTTACACCTCCCTCATGAAATTTCAAATAAGCTTTCCTTAATCTACCAAGTACTACTTCAAATTTTCATAATAAGCAATTCCGAAAATTCAGGTATCTGACCACGGCCATAAAGTTAACAAGATGCATGTTTTTATATCAAATTTGGATTTTAGAATCTCCAGCCGGGTGGTCACGATACTTCCCCATTTCACCTATTTGTGTATTAGTTTACCTCTTAATGTATAACAATCATTTCCATTTAAGTTGATTTTCTTCCTCTGAGAAGCTTGCTGTTGAATCCCTTTAGGATTAGAATGCTGGCAGATAAAAACATTTTCTTCTTACATTGGCTTTTTGTGTTTAGACATTAGCATAATTTTCTATTTCATACCTCTTTATGTCTGAAGGAATGAATGTACCACATTATCATTACAAAAGCTTCCTGATACAGCTGAACTGTGCTTTCAAGCAGAGCCAAATCTGAGATTACTAATAAAGCCAGCTCCCACAGTAAGGATATACCTTGAGTGGGTTTTATCTTACTAGCTTACAGGTAAGAAGTAGCGGAAGGACACTTAGTTTTCTTGGTTAAAAGGAAGATGATGAAAATTGTCCACTCAAGTGGTTTTAGGATACTGGTTGGGGTAGAATCACTATTTTGATCAATTTGGGGTAGTAATTAACTTCCTAAAAAACACTTTGGTATCAATTGTGCAATTTAAACCCAACATAAATATAACAGTTAGAAATGTAGAACATTTCTATTTTTTCTACTTATATATAAAGAAAATAAATCTCACAGATATTAAGTGATTGAATAAAGTGAATTTGGCTTCATTGGGACCAAACTTAATTTCCTTTCCAGTACTTTTTAAATTTAGCTTTAGGAATGAGTTTATATAGTATTTCATAAAAGATTGCCTATAGACTTTTGGGTTCTTTAAGTAAGTATATTTCACATGAGTTATGAGAACACTGGGAAGAAGGTAAAACAAAATAAAATGTGTCAATACAGTGGCTTTATAGATAGTTGTATTTTAAAAATTAAAACCATTAAAACTATTCTTGAAATTTATAAAATGTCACTAGTTCTCATTTTTAATTATTGAGATTCATTTCAAGCTGTAAGGTATATTTTTGCATTCCTTTTGGAACAGTTAAGTAATGTATTAAAAGTTTAATATAATGCATGACTACTAATGAAATATTACTTTTAAAACTACATTTGAAATTTATATGTTTATGTAAGAATCCACACATTCATCCACACAGAGTCATATAAAGAAATACTATCAAACATTCCAAGACAAAACCTCAAGTTCATGAATAAAAATCAAATGTAGAAAAAAAATAAATGGCTCAGCGGATGAAAGTACCTATTTGGCAGACAGGGCAGCCAGGGTTTGATCCTGGATTCCAGTGCACACTGAGATGGTGATTGAGACTGGGCATGGTTGCACACACCTGTGATCCCAGCTCTGGAGAGGCTGAACACAGCAGATCACTATGAGTCTCATCAATGTAGTGAGACCCTGTAGACCCTGTAGATCCTTAGTAAGAATAAAAAATATACACACACGCACACACACACACACAGTAGAAAAAAAGAAAGCCCTAGCTTCAGCTACACATTGTTATGCGTAGACTGAAAAGCCCAACTTGACCTTAGACAAATGCAAGAGTTGCTCACGGTTCGGCCTCACCAGCTACAAAATGAGGAGGTGCGCAAAGCCAATGAGCTGTTAAGATGATGCCACAGATCAGCTCTAGTCCCTGTGTGTATCGCCTCTCACGGGACAACCACACAAGTGCACAGGAATGTAAATAGAAACACACGTGTGATGCCAAATAGATCTGTAGACGTGATCCATGCTTTAATGTGTCTGTGTTGTTATCATTTTAGGGTTTGAGTTACCAAAGCAAGCACTAGTATTATTACTTTAGAACTCAGATGAATTCCTGTTTCAATATCAACTTATTACCTCTCTCTCTCTCTCTCTCTCTCTCTCTATATATATATATATATATATATATATATATATATATATATATTTTTTTTTTTTTTTTTTTTTTTTTTTTTTTTTTTTTTTTTTTTTTTTTTTTTTTTTTTTTTTTTTTGTCTTTTTGAGACAGGGTCTCGCTATGCAGTTGAGGCTGGCCTTGAGCTCACTTTTGTAGCGCAGGCTGGTCTCGAACTCGCACCAATCCTCCTGCCTCAGCCTCCCAAGTGCTGGGATTACAGGCATGAGCCACCACACCCGGCTACCTCTCTATATTGTATAATGCCCATTAATATTTCCATCAGTAGACAAAGTAGCCTTTTCCACCATAAAGTTTTTGAACATAGTAAAAAAAATGAGTTAGAATGATCTTTACGAATGTTATAGGAAAAATGTTAAAATACTCAAACGTAAAAAGTTCAAATGAAATTTTACAGTCATCTACATCACTTAGTCTTAATGTTTTAAATGAGTTGGACAGGGAATGAATAAGAAGACTGATCATTTGTCCTACATTGAAACTCTCTTGGTCTGTGTTGATAGAAATCATGTAACATTGTTATGAAGCATAACCAACATTGGTAGAAGAATTCTAAAATAATGGTTTTTAGATTGAAATCTAAGGTATCTTCTGAATATCCCAGTCTCTTAGAAATTATTCAGTTCTGCTCTTTTGATCTCATATAATATGAATAGAGGTTTTAATGCATTTGGAAACAACCATCTTACTGATTCCACCTGTTTCTATCTAAACTTTGCAATGAATACAGCATTGACAAAAATTGTTGCTTTAAAGATTTGCCTTAGTAACTGCACAAGACATCTTTGTAAATCAAGTCCTCTCAGGCTTCCAGGTGCGCTATCCACAGAGAATCACTATCTCAGATCACCACATTTTAATGTGAATCCATGACAAGGAAGACGAAGAGCCCAGCCTCATTTCCAACCGCTATGTGTATACTCCTAAGAGTTTTATCATTACCTATACTTCTGAGATCACCTTTGAAATATTTTGATGATGGTCTGATCCCTTTGAAAACAGGAATATTGAGTTTCCCTTTAAAGTTGATATAGGAAACAGATAACTTAAGTTTTAAAATCACAATAATAATCTGAAGCACTTATATAATCTTTATAATGTACCATATATAAAACGAGCATATATTATCTTATTTCCATTCTAAAAGAAGAGCTCTTGCTGAAAAATCACCATCATTTTTAAATCCATTTCACAGCACAGAAAACTGCTGTGTAGTAAGTGAAAGTGAATTATTCCATGCTACACAAGCAATAGAAATAATTATATTTTTAAAATGCCATACAATCTTTCATTCAAAGCAAAGTTTGTATATCCACCTACATTTAAGGTGGTGAAAACCATATAAAACATTTAGGATTAAATACTGTAAGGAAATTATTTCATCCAGGTGCTTGGTTTATTCTCTTATATAAGGGAAATGTTAAATGAACCTAATTATTAAATTAATAATGAAGAGTAGTGTAAACAGAAAAATGAAAGAAATCAGTTTGCCTTCATCATAGCCTTTTGTCTCAATGAAGCTATTCATGTGAGCATCGTTGTACTGGTTAAAGAACAATAGCAGTCATAGTTCTAGATTGTGCTTCCACTAATTTTTATCATGTGCTTCTATATGCATGTATTAATAAACATAAGGAAAACATCCAGGGCACACACCACTCTTCTTCCCAGAATAAACACTGCAGACTTCCTTATGCATGCAATTGCCGTTTCCTCATGAAAGCAGAGGTTTCTTCGAAGGCATTTAAAAGGAGCCAAATTTTTAATGCTACTCCTGGCAGTCACCTCCGTAGTATCCAGGCATGTTGCCATTTGAGTTGAAAATAATGAAAGATGGAAAGGGAACAACCTTTTCGTTTTAAGTTCCAGGTCTCTCCAGGTATAAGCCCATCAGGAGTCCAGACAAATGACTTAAAATCTGTTGAAGATCAAAGTCAGAAGATTTTATAACCTTTATTTTTTTTTTCCTCCAGGACATGCTTAGGTTTTGTCTATTTGAGATGATTGTTTTTTTTTATTGATTCTTAGTTTCAAATCATTTCTTCAAGACCTATCTGTAATCTTCAGCTTAGCTATCTCCAATGTTCTAGAACACTAAATGAGAAACTTCTGAAATAGCAGAGTAAAGGTGCTTTTGTAAAATCAAATCACTGAAATAAGGAACTCTAGTAACATCTCCAAAGTGGACAAAAAAGATACATCAGTTTCTTAAATTTGCGTAAATATGACAGTATCTTGTGAAAATTTTAAGTAGTCAAGAATTAAAACAAACCAATACATTAGATTTTTAAATGATGTGAGAAGTTGATACGTAACACTTCTCAAGTCTTTATTTCTCCTCTTATGCCTTTCACACCCTCCCTCCATTCCTTGATCCTCTTTTCATTTGAAAAAGACCTGTCTCCTTACTTCCTATTGACTTTTACTTTGCTCTATATTTATATTTAGAGTTTCTCATATAAGAGAAACTGTGCAATACTTAAATTTGTGTGTCACTTGACATTATGGTCATGAGTTGTGCCCATGGTACCTACACTGTTTTTACCCATTCATTGGTTGCTGGACATATAGGGAACTTGGAAGATTTAGCTGTTAAGAATAATGCTGCCATATATGTGGGCATGTAGGAATCACTGCAGTGTGATTGTTTGTAACTCTGAAAAAATTAACATTTTACAATTATTAGGTAAATAGCTAGATTTAAAAGAGAAAAAGCCAGGTTGAGTGAGTAGTATACTTCATGTTATACAAAATGTTCTTTGCAAACCACATGCATACATTCAACCAGGGGGGGTTTCTTAAAACCTAGACACATTTGTGTATTATGTATTTTGTTTTAAAAATATTGAAAAGGAATGATTATTCTGAAAATGGCATATCCTTATTTTGTATTCAACATTGAGGTTGGCAGTTGAAACGAAAACCTGTATTATCTTAACTACTTCAGAAAAGACATTAGACTAGGTTTTGAATTTAAACTGTGCTTATCTTGGACCCTTAAGTCTATTGGAAATCAATTTATTAAGATAGTAGAAGTAGCATGTGATTTTTGGATGAAGAAATATGTTCAATGGATTTCCACCCTTAGACTTTTTCGTGTTGTAAGCCATAGTGTGATTGCTGGCATTTCTATCCATTCTGTGTGTTTCTGTCACATTTTGTTGGTGGTGTAGCCTCAGTCATAATCTTCTGTCATTACCTTGTCAACAAGCGGCGTTAACTGGGAAAGTAGGATTCATTTCCACCTCCTTTGCTTTCACTTTCTGTGGAATCAAACACTACATCTCATGAATTTGCACATATAATACGCCTGGCCTTTCTTTTTTTCCATTGTAGAATTTCTTACTTTTTAAACCTTGGATGGTCTGTCATCATTGGATGAGGAATCATTGCAACAGCCCTAACTTTTCTTCTTTCTCTTAGTCTCTTTCTTACCACGACTACTACGATGGACTTGCCTGTAAATTTGTTATCCCCTGTTAGATTCCATAACTGTTATGTTCATGCACTGAATTCGCTTTATTGTTCTCCTTTCTTTGCACACTCCTCACCATGTCTACAGAGTTCCAAGTAGAAGAGCCAAAGCCCCGCTAGCTACTGTGCACTTGTGCGCATGACCTGTTGCATCCATATAGTGCTACTCTCAATTCTGAACTGAACCCAACCTGATGCCCCCGAAACATCATTTGTTTTTAATTGGGAATGATTCTGAGCCAATCTTTCCTGCTTCTCTGGATGCGTTGTCCTAATGATCTGCTTCCGTAGGACTTGCCATGTGCCTCTGTCCTAACTTACTCATTCCATATTGTTAATGAAACTTTTTCATTACATTTTTCATATCAAACTCTGTGTTTGTCAACTGCAGCACGGTGTGATTCACCAGCTTGTGACACACATGCATACCCTGCTGCAGCCACCGTTCCTATGAATTCATACTGGAATATCTTGTTCCAAACCAACCATAGTTATCATTCTACCTTTCCTTTCTTGGATATTTTATCATAGCTTAATTTTAGAGATTATAAGTCTTTTCTGGCAAGTTTTGCAAACTCGCCAGTGTACCATGTGTCTATGTTTACCTTAATGAATGGAATTCATTGAAATTTGTTGTTTAGAATACTCTAAGCTTTATTTAAAAAATGTAAAAATCCTACAGGCTTTTATGCATGTGGAAGCTAGCCTCTGCATGTATTGCTGTCCAACTGGCCAATTTTTGTTTTATTTGTCAAAAACCTGGGAATATATATATATATATATATATATATATATATATATATAATTTTTCCCAACCACTTTTACTACTTTTACTTCCCTCTGCAATGTAGTACCTAATTGTGGCTTACTGGAGACTTTATGATTTCTTTATGTGTTTTTATTAAATACATGCTGAGCTCTGAGGAGTCCAAATTGTGACAGCTTCTTCCTTGCACTGTTAAAAGTCTCAGTAGTACTAGCAGTACAATAACCCCTAAAATGTTCTTGTTGAATCCTAGACTGAATAAAGTATCCACTGGTGAACTGGAGATCCGGAAGGCTCATTATTCTATTGGAAATACGAGATTTTAATTATGAATGACCTCCTTGCCTCGATGCCACAGTCCTGTAGCATACATCATAGCTGAAGGAGCATGCTGGAGTCCAGTTCTAGGAGGGAAGTCTCTTTGTAATGTGAGAAGCATTTAAAGTACAGGGTTAGTGTTCAGAATTTGCCACTGGTGTTTATATTATTTTTGTAATCTTAAAATTACAGGTCATAAGATTGTAGATAATGTCTCCTTCGTGCATTTTAATAAAATTGGACTAATTGCCCAAAATAATCATTTAAAAATTCTTATGGGTGTTTCTATTTTTATGGGAAACCATCAGCGTAAATATCACAAAAAGAGGCAGCAGTGAAAGGGAGTTTTGATAATATTTGATAGAATATTGAAACAAATTAAGGATATCTGTTCTCTTTTGTGTAATCTTTTACTTAATGTAACATGATCTGAACATTGTGACATGCCCTTTAAGCTCAGCTTGACTGGCAGGAAGCCATGAATTCTCTCTGCTTCTGACAGCACCATGCCAAAACACACTGTCTCATCACTATAAATCTCATTATTATTTATGCTATGTGAGTGTGCATTGATTTCCACTCAAAGCAAGTTCCCATAAGGCTCATTTTTAAGATTCTGGACAGTAATCCTTTGGAGTTCATTGCAACTCCCCTCTTTGTCCATAGCCTTTAATCTTAGAAGAGTCTCCGTTAATGAAAAGACTACACGGCTTTTTATAGCTCGAAGTAAGGAAGTAGTTACCATCACCTGGCATCGTTCAAAGACTCAATAACTTAACATATTGTATTATTGTATTTCTTAATCACTATTTTTATGGTGCTCTGCAACTTCAGGAAGCTCAATTAATGTTCACTGGCTATGAGGAGGGGAAAAGGGAGTCTAACAAAGCAATTATTTTAAAAGAATTGTTTCTTAATATACTAAATGATTATTCAGATTGATCATTGATTATCTATAAGCTGAGAGAAATACTGAGGTGGCCATGATTAATCCCTTATAAATATAGAAGAGATCATAATATCTTTCTTTTGTGCGTGATAATGGGGTGTTAGAATCCCTGCCTCTCTTACCCCTCCCATTCCTTCTTCGTCTTTCTTTCCACATTAAAAAATTATGTCCACAATTTTTATATCTAGATTGCATCTATTTATCTGTTTATTCTAGCTATTGTTTTGAGGCTCACCTTGAAGACTTTCATCTCTATTTTTCTATATTTAAATCTACCTCAGGAGCTATTTCTAGTTTCTGTAGGAACTAGGTTTCCTTATATTAGTGGATATCACAGCCTAGTTAAAAGGAAGTATATGAGGTAATTCCTGTCATTATTACATTTATATTACAAGCGGGACTTTTCTGAATAGCTCTTTTGTTGTTCCCTTCATTTCTTTTTGCATATTAATGTATCCTGATAGTACCGAGGACTGAAGATGGACATTAAAAATAAGCACATTCCGAGGAACAAAGAATAATGTGTCAGTGTGCTTAAGGCCCTGGCATAGACCAATGTAGTTGAATAGTGTCAAGTTAAAGCTGTCATTCAGTAAACAAGTTGATCCCTGGAAATTGGTTATAACTGGTACATTTCCTGAAAATCAAGTAGTTATGTTTTCTTTACTACAGTACAAAATTTCTATGATTGAGATAAAAGACGAAGACTGTATCTGTCTTGTATTGCTGTGTAGTGAGTTTCCTCAAGCTAAATGACTCCGACAACGTACATTTATTATTTCACTTCCCATGGATTAGAACTACAGGTACAGCCTGGCTGAGCTTTCGGTTCAGAGAGCCAGTGTTGAGTTCTCATCTGGCGATCAGCTTCTTCCAAACTCTTAGCATTGCTGAAGAAATTCAGCTTCTTGTAGCTGGAGGACTAGTGTTCCTACTCTTTCTGGTCTCCAGCCTGTGGTCGCCCCTAGCTCCTTGAGGTTATACTCGGCCTTAGTTGTGTAGGATACTTTCCAAGTAGTTCATCATGTGCTTGTTTGTTGTATTCCAGGCCAGTAAAGAGGATGGTTGTTGCTGACCAATTAGGACAGACCCACCTATAATAACCTCCCCTGCCGTTAACTCTAAGCCAAGTAATTAGAGTTATTAATCACATGGGTAAGACCACTTTATAAGCAGCAAAAAAATAACATTATTTTGGAAGTGAAATATTACCATATTCCTATTATAAGTATTTGGGACTTACTTTAAGGACCATGGAATTTAGAGAAGTTAAAGATACAAGGAAAGAAAGAAAGTAGGAAAAGAAGGATAAAAAAGTCATCTATTGGGTCATCCAGATAGCTCATTGGATTAAAGCTCCTGCCTAGGCAGACACGGCACCAGGGTTTGTTCCCCATGTGCCATTTTGGCCCCAACCCTGGGGCCCCACTGAGATGGTGATTGAGACCAGCATGGTGGTGCACCCCTGTAATTCCAGCGCTTGGGTGGCTGAAAATAGGAGAATCACTATGAATCCAATCTGTGTAGTCAGACCCTGTAGACCCTGTATTGAATACATAAAAATGTCACCTAAAAGAAAATACTAAATGCAACATTCTCTTTCATTGTGAAGTGCCTATTAATTGAAATTATTAAATATCATGTGATATGTTAAAATTATGTAGATAGATGGTAAATATTTTAAGTGCTAGTTACACAGGATAGATGCTAGCATATCATGTGATGTAACATTGCAATGATTCTCATTTGCTTTTCTTGTCACAAAGTTTCAGTTTATTGTTATCAAGATAGCTAAGAACAAAAGTTATCTTAGTTATATATATCAGCTGGAGTTAGTGTACAATTTCAAGTTTTCCAAATTTGGAAGTTACAGCAATTAAAATTTAAAAAATAAGTAGTAAAATGTATTAAAATATTAGAAAGAAAAAAGGACAAAAAAGATTTCACCTGATATCTAAGATATTTAAAATATCAGTGGACTGGCATATAATAAAGTGATTCAGGGCTGGCCAAATAGGGTAGCAGATTAAACCCTTTAAGAAAGCACAGGAGCTGGAGGTTCGATCCTTGGGGCTGCTGTGCCAGCCCCAACCCTGGGGCTTGCTGAGATGGTAATTGAGATTGGGCATGGTGGTGTGAACCTATAATCCCAGCTCTTGAGAGGCTATAAACAAGGAGATCACTATGAGTCCTATTTAGTAGTGGGATGCTGAATACCCTGTAGACTTATCTCTAAAGAAATACAAAAAAAAAATTGACTTTTTTGAACAAATATATTTTTATTTAGTACAGGGTCTACAGGATCTTACAATGTAGATCAGACTCATAGTGATTCTCCTGTTTCTGGCCTCCCAAGAGCTGGCATTATGGGGGCTGGCCATCGCACCCAGTCTCCAGAGCCCTCTCAGCCTGCCCAAGGGGCGGGGCTGGCACAGCAAGCCTGAATCAAACCAGGGCCTCTGCGCTCTGCCTAACTAGGTGCTTTAGTCCACTAAGCTATTTGACCTGCCTTTGAAAATCGACTTTTGATTATTGTTGCTTAGTGTGCTGTTAGAATTCTTATCGGACATTACAGCAAAGAGCCTGATAAGCCAGATTATTAAATCTTTAAATGTAAACTCAAAATGTTATTTAAACATATCCAAAACCTGTTCTCTAGTACATGTTCTAGTTACATCATCTGTTACCATAATTTCTTACATCTTTTCCACATTCCCACTGAGCAAGAATACTAATATTAAACTCAATGCTTCTTTTCTTTGTAGCCTTTTGAGCTTCACCGTGCTGCTTTGCCTACCGTCTCACTCACTCGTGCCATTCACAATGTTGTTTAATTGTTTGGTTCAGGCTGTTGTCAAGATATCCGTATGACAGACATGCTTAATTTTCTTCTCCTTTTTTTTGGTGAGGAATACATCGGTAAGCAAAATGGAATACATCTGTCTCTCCCTTTTTATTTTTCCATTTTTACTCAGCTGCCAATGGAAGTTAATTTGGATTAATTTTTATTTGTGCCAGCAACCTTCATTTCATTGTTTCCAACTCCCTCCCCAAATAAATATAACATGTTGCTCTGTTCAAACTACCCAAGTTATTTGTAGATGTCAAACTCTAGATCCAAATGAAAATAGCTTTGGGTTATCCAGGATAGCCAATATGAAACCATCGTATATACCAACTTAATTTGACTAGATAAGGTTTACTTTAACTTTATATATTGTAGAGATGAAGTCACGTAGATTGATTGAGAAAAGTAAAAGGAACAGATATGATTCATGAACAGATTTGGTAAATTTGATATAAGTATCATTAAATAGCTTAAAAAGTGTAGCATCACTGTGTTTAACTGTGTGAAAATAAACATAATCATTCTAATTGAAATATTTTGAACCAGAAGTAGAACAGATGTCAAATATTGTTTGTATGCATAGAACTATACAGATTTAAAGATTTTAACTACCAGTGGAATGACTTTATACAGAAATTTGGTAGTCCATTATAGATATTGTACCCACAACTGGCCTTATTTCAGTTGGATGTTGGATTTTCTGAAATGTAATCTATAAAAGACATTCATTGACCCTGCTCTTGATTTACTTTCTAGAACTTTGAGTAATTCGAGCATGACTTACTTGATGATAAGATAGACAAGATAGATCCTACTGG
The DNA here is from genome assembly GCA_004027025.1 of Myocastor coypus. Taxonomy (NCBI): domain Eukaryota; kingdom Metazoa; phylum Chordata; class Mammalia; order Rodentia; family Myocastoridae; genus Myocastor; species Myocastor coypus. The sequence goes on along the minus strand of PVJA010039257.1, from coordinate 2,627 downwards.
ATGTGATAGCATTCCTTTGTCTGATAAAAGCGTATACGTCAAACAGTAGTGATTTACCAATGTTTAGCTATGTTTTACAATTACAGAAGAAATGATGGAATTTTGTAAAGCACTGAGTTAAAGATGGAAAAGAATGACAAAATGCAATGCAGAGACAAGGTTGAAGTAATGATAGGACTTACAAACAAAGGACTGTTGTAGAGTCCAAATAAAATGATATGCCAGCTCATCAATATTTTAATGATTTGATTCATTAAAGAACATGGGCCTAATAAGAGCCCATGCATGCTGAGGAAGTGTGGATGGCTGAGCAGCATAGAGTCATGAGCTTTTGACTCAGGAGGCCTAAGAAGCATTCTCAAGGAGTGAATCCCTGCTTGGAAAGCAAAACTCATATATCATAAAGTTGAATATAATAAGGATAGTGGTAAAATAGAGGTTTTGAGAAAACAATAGAGCTGTGAGTTGGGACTTACCTAGACCCAAAAGAAACAGCTAAAAAATCAAAATGTTGTAGAAATTAGGACAGGGCAACTTACAGTTTTAGTGACATAAAATTTGTGTAGTAGATGGAATAGGGCCCTTACTGGGTTTTCTAATATAGAAAACAGAAGTACCATATGCCTTGTTAAGTTTGATTTTCTGATTAAGAATGAGTGCATGTGTGTGTGTGTGTGTGTGTGTGTGTGTGTGTGTGTGTGTGTAAGGTCCAAAGGTCCAAATATTGCCATAGCAGTCCTTCCAATTTTAACCTGAGATAAGGGCTTAGGTGTTAGAGGCAGCAAGTAGGGGAAGATGTGCACAACATGCTTAAGATAATTTAATAAAATAAAACGGATATAAATTTTTGAAGTTACTAAGTGGTAAGTCACTTTAGGTAGAAATTATCACAGAAATTTCCATTCTATTCCATTCCATTCCCTTTATTTCGTACAGGATCTCGCTGCACAACTCCAACTTGTGATCCTTCTTTCTCTGCCTCCCGAGTGCTGGGACTGTAGGCATGTACTACCACGCCCAGTTTTGGGGCCAATTTGGCATGAGGCACCGGGGATTGAACTTGAATCCTTGTGCTTGCCAAGCAGTCAGTTAGGCCACCATGCTATCTCCCCAGCCCATGGTACAGAAATATTCTTGATCTATGTGCAAGGCTCTTTTAAAAATATATATAGATTTCCTCTCCTGGAGATGGCAATTGCCTGTGGGGAGCAAAGAACATTAAACAAGAATAATTTTCAAAATATGCAATATTAGAAAAGGCTTTTCATAAGTATGAAAGTAAATGGTGCAAAATTTTGCTCAGTCAAAATTTAAGATTGACAGGTAAAATGGAACATAAAGAATAAAAAGTCAGAATTAAGAAAAAAGATCTAGATAAACATCATGAAAACTAGGTGTTGGTGTGAACTGGAGAAGAGTAAGTATGTTAAAGGCTGTTTGTAGGAAGTACAACAGGAATTGCAAGCATCTATTGAATTTAACAATGAGGGCATTGTTAATGAGTTGAGAAGGAGCAGGGATGAGCTTGTGCTCCTAACTCCTAAGTCATGTGTCTCAGAAATTTTAATTAAAATTTGCATACTGAGTCTGTCTTAGTTACCCTCTCTTGTTGCTGGGACAAATACCTGACACTCAAAATGAGGGAAGGAAAGGTTTATTTAGCTCCCAGTTACTGGAGGTTTGAGTCCATATTCACCTGGCTCCAAGGCAGAATGTCACATGGCAGAGGGCAACCCTTCTCGGTGGCAGCTAAGAGCAAGAGGGAAGGGAAGAGAGGTAGGCAGCTCAATCAGCTAACTTCTCTTCTTTTACATTGAAATGCAAATCATCTGCCCCAGGGGAGATAAAACACCCACACTCACAATAATCAATCACAATTCCTGAAGCCTCCAAATGACTGCATGAGGCTTTGGGGGACACCTATACACAAAAAATAACAGTGTCATTTTACAAAACATGACTAGAGAATTTATGAAGGTACAAGATAAACTGCAAAAATCCAAATGATGTAAATACTTTGTGCTGATTCTAACCATGGGCCCATACCTCTCATTTTTGTTTGTGAATTTCTGTGGTAGTAGGGAATTAATGCTGTTAACAGCAAAAGGCCTTAGTATGGTCATTTAGAATTGCTGGAAAAAAAAAATAGTAAAGCCATAGCACTCATGACAACTCCTTAAAGTAGTACAGTTAAGCACTTAGCATAAAATGCTTTGAAGCAGGACTTACTGGGGAACAGGTTGTTATTATCAACTGTTAATTTAGCTAATTGATCAAATATTTATTAAAACATGCATGAGACACATGATATGGCTACTGCTTTGTTGATATTGAAACGTGAGCATTAGATGCTGCTGTTGTGACCTGTAGAAAGATAAAACTAAGCAAGAAGAGTTATTTATAAGAACATTTAGGATAACATTTTCAAGTGGGTTATTTAATTTTCCCAGTAATATGTTTACGGGTTCTTTGTGTTCCTGACCATTGTTCCACTGTGTGTAACCGAGTCCCACTTCCCATGTAGTCTGTTTTTATTTTTGCTTGTGGGTCACACAAAGGCCAAATCTTCCTCTCCTTCCCTTCCTCTCTGTACCTGTATTTGGGCTATCTCTCCTCTCCTCTCCTCT
>PVJA010039256.1:0-19195 GCA_004027025.1 Myocastor coypus | reverse complement strand
AAAAAAAAAAAAAAAAAAAAAAGTTAATCAAAGACAGAGAGCTAATTAAACTTGTATAAAGTTAAGTCTTCTTCGAAAACCTTTAAATCATGTTTAAAGCATAACTTTCTTTCGTCTTTTTTGAGACAGGGTCTCGCTATGCAGTTGAGGCTGGCCTTGAGCTCACTTTTGTAGCCCAGGTTGGTCTCAAACTCGCACCAATCCTCCTGCCTCAGCCTCCCAAGTGCTGGGATTACAGGCGTAAGCCACCACACCTGGCTTTCTTTCTTTTTAATGTCTTTTTTTTTTTTTTAATTTTTTGTTTCAGAACTTTTGTTTATTTTATTTTTATGGCCGGCTCAGCCTGCCCTGAGGGCAGGGCTGGCGCAGCATGTGGTGCCAGGGATTGAACCGCAGTCCCTGCAGCCTCCTGCAGGCGCTTTAGACCACTGAGCCATCCTGCCAGGCCCATAAAGCATAACTTTCAAGAAGGTTAACATTTAGATACATCAGGGCTGGGGAGATATAGCTCAGTAGAATAAGCACTTGCCCGACAAGTGTGAAGTCCTGAGTACAATCCCCAGTACCACAAAATAAATAAATAAATAAATAAGAATTAAATGCATGAAGATTTTGAAATCTCCAGATAGAATACTCGAGGTCTATACCTGTTCTTCCACCTTCCACTGAAATAGTTGACTGTTATCCTGGGTCCTACAATTAATTTGAAAAATTATAAGAAAGCAACAGGGGAGTACATTTTGAGAATGTCTCTTTGCCCACACTGGGTAAAAGATCAGATTTGCACACAAATTTAACTTCTTAAGATGCAAGAGTTCTAGTGGAACTGTACAAGCACAGCTGCCAATCCAGACATTAGCCTGAGATTGTGTCAGAATTCCAGGGAATTATTAGAGCCTTTGTTCCTAAAGCTTGTGGTAGGCATAGAAAGAACCTCCAGTACACATTTGCTAGAAGCGTTGTGAATAAAATCATTATTATTCATCTCTTCTTGTGTGAGACAATTTACACTTTTCCACCCTTCACCCCACATAAGACCCTAATCTGGCAACTCACCAGGATTCACGCAAAGTACACCACCACTCACAACTTTTCTGGGTCTCTCTCTAAAGCTGTGTTCCATATGGCCATGAGGTCATACTTAACTTCTTTGCTGAAGACACCTACTAACTTCTTCACAGTATGCACATAAGGTAATGGGGGCTTTCCTCTTTATGTACTTTATTATGTACCAGTGTTGCAGAGCTGAGTACACAGTACATCATTGGCTGTTCACCCATGGTGTTCTGCTTCTGACTCTGCAGTGATTCACTGCTGGTATGCACTATCATAAGAATGTGTTGTGTCACGTATCTCTAATGTGAAAGATGAGTAAATGTCAAAATTAAATGTAAGGGGGCTGGGGAGATGGCTCCGTGGCACAAGCGCCTGCCTGGCAAGTGCAAGGTCGTGAGTTTGAACCCTGGTCCCGCAAAAAAAAAAAAAAAAAAAAAAAAAAAAATTAAATGTAAGATTTGATAGGTTCTGGTCCTAGTATGAATTGCTTAATCATTATGGTGGTCATCCAAGCCCTTAAAACAACAGCTTATTTTCCCAAAGACCACTTTCTCTTCCTCTCCAACTCAGCCCAGGGTGCAATTTCCTTTCACCTGTCCCGCCACCTCAGGGAAGGCCCTAATCAGCCTGTTGGGTAAATCTAAACATCCTCTTCAAACCCTACCCCAGGCAAAAGGCCATAAAATCCTCAGCCTTCCTTTGTTCCAATTCAGAGAATTCCTTATCTTCCCTAAATTCTCTCTGTGTCTCCCAAGAAAATAAAGCCCCCTTTCCCTTTTTCCTTCTGCCTGTTTCTCTGCTGCGACACCATGGAAAATCTATCAAGACTAACACTAAATATCTTTTATTTCCTATTCATGCATACCAATTTAATTCAGGACTTCATGCACATAAGATAAGTTACTTTAAAGGTGAAGTGCACTGCAAAATATTTTATATTGAAAAAGGGTCTTGCCAGTTATCCAGACTGACCTTGAAGATTTTAGGTTCTCGTGTCAGTCTCCCAAGTGGCTGGCATTAAAGGTATGCACTGACATGCCTCAGTGATATTTATGTTGCCTAAGCACTGAAATATTGGTAAATCATGACTATTGAAGAACCCCAATCTTAAGCTAGCAAGATGGCACATGTCTGTGTTCCCAACAGTCAAAGAGTTGAAAACTATCAATTTTCTTTGAATTCTGGACAACTAATAAGATCTGGGAACAAAAAGAAAAAAGGGAGAAACTTAGGGAAATGCATGTTACTGTAAAAATCCTGTGTTCACTCCCTGTTCCACAAAAAGAATCAAACACATCTTGAATTCTTTTGTATCCAAGAAGAAACTCCCACTCTTCGTCAGTGATAATGTCTGCCATACTTTTAAACCTCCTTAATGTTTTCTGATTTCTAATTTTGCCTCAAAAATGAGCAGGTGAGCTGATCAGTAGCCTCAGAAGAAACACTTGTTTCTAAATTCTCCTACTTTCTTCAGGTCTGAGACCTTTGACCTAACATCTCCTCATTCTGTCAGTATCCTAAACTCTATTGAAAGCCTAAATGTCCAAATGTGGAGAAAAATGTCTTGTTAGTGCATAAATAAGTCATTTAGCTAGGGAAGGGTTTGAAATAGAAGGAAATTACACATTCGGAGACTAAATTAAAACAAGAACAGAGTTACCTGGATTGTTGGGTCAAGAGTGAAATTCTTGCTCCCCCAAAAAGTTGCAGGCCCTCCCTACTAACACAAGTTGTAACAAATTTCTAAGCTCCAGCATCTCCAGGAAATTAAAATAAGTACTGCACAATGCTTCACTAAAATCTCTATTGGTTCTTAATAGTGCATGCTGAGGAAGTGGATCAGAAAGCCTGATGTTAAAGCTGTTGTTTTCTGTCCACAGAGGAACCTATTATTTTACCACATAAAACAACTGAGTATTTACTGTATTTTGCCTGCCTGTAATTAGCTCTGGATTACACAGCCACAGGCCCACTTACTGCGGATAGTTACAAATACAGGGAGCTATTATTATTTTAAGTAAAATCTTTCTTAACATTTTTTTTTCTTGATCGAGACTTCATTCCTCAAAGTTGTGAGACCACAAGTTTTATGCATGCAGTAATGACACTGCAAGTAGAGGTCTAATGTACAGAATTACAGCACTGATTGTTTTCACTGCCGAGTATGAAACCCAGGGTTCCCCAAGTTCCTGCTCTCTGCAGACCGGTGGAGATACAGCTGTACCTAGGGACGACCAAGAAGGTATGCTGGGTTGGCCTGGGGTGCTGGGGTCTGTAAACATACCATGAGGAGGGTGAGGGAGGAGGATTGCTATGATTTTAAGGCCTGCCTAAGTTACATAGTGAGCGCAGGACCAGCCTGAAATATAGCCAGACACTGTCTGAGAAAACAGAAGACAAGCAGTGTCACAGTAAGGTGTCTGTATGCTGGGGATCCAGAACTGTCCCTGCCTGAGGGAAAGGAGAAAACGTTACAGATGATGATGTAGCACCAAAGACAAGTAGACCTCGTGTCTGGAGTGAAGCAGGGAGGCTGTGCATAGATTGACACAGCTGTTTCTGACCATTTCTGTCCAGAACGCACCCTATTCCATCCCATCCCCAGGTCTTGTCCCACAACGTCACCATTGTGCGGCTTGAGGGTCTCCCAGGAGCCTTCGAACGGAGCTCGCAGCAGAACAAACGGTCTAATCATCTGAGAGCTGTCAGCCGCACTCACAGTACTCACTGCGGCGCCATGACACAGGAAGTGCCCTCCTTCGGCCTTCCTGATTGGGTAGCTTACAGAGCCCCCGCCTTCATCGCTGATTGGCTCATGTTCGGACTGAAAGTGAGAAGAAAAACAAACCTCTACAGTCAGGGGTGGACTCAGCTGGTAGCCTGAAACCCAAGCTAATATCTCTCTCACCTCGCCTGAGAAATGCTTCCATTTAGGGCCTCGTTCCTGACTTTCAAGGGTTGCCGTTGTTTTCTGAATGGACTCAGTGGACGTTTCCTGCAAATAGGTCACAAATGTGGTCAGGAGGATCCAAGATTAATGTCCTGTGGAAGTATCCGTCCCCTGGTGACTGAAAACTTCATGAGTCCAAGCGAGGCCAACCCAGGATTCGAAGGAATTGAGAGGGGCCCTGGTGTTAGGAATGTGACAGTCAACTTCATTGCCAAGTCTCCTTCGCCTTGTCTCTCAGTCTACTCATTTTATTTTTTTAAATTACTTTTAGTAAGAAATTACAATATGAGCCGGGCGTGGTGGCTCACGCCTGTAATCCCAGCACTCGGGAGGCTGAGGCAGGAGGATTGGTGCGAGTTTGAGACCAGCTTGGGCTACAAAAGTGAGCTCAAGGCCAGCCTCAACTGCATAGCGAGACCCTGTCTCAAAAAGACACACACAAAAAAAAAAGAAATTACAGTATGAGAGTTTCAAAACATGTTAGTAATACATTACGAATAATTGATACAATGCATATTGTTGTCCTCATTGTATTTATACAGAGCCCAGGGTGTAAAAATGATAAATTTTCTAATGGTTATCAGTACAATAGATTTCTTCACTTTGATCTAAGAGAAGGTAGTTCTCTCAGAAGAATGGTTCTCAGCCTTTCTAATGCCATGACCCCGCAATACAGTTCCTCATGTTGCAGTGACCCCAAACCAAAAAATAATTTTGGTGGCTACTTCAAAACTGTAATTTTGGGGCTGGGGAGATAGCTCCGAGGCACAAGTGCCTGCTGGGCAAGTGCAAGGTCGTGAGTTCGAACCCTGGTCCCCCCCCAAAACAAAACTGTAATTTTGCTACAGTTATGATCTGGAATGTAAATACCTGATATGCATTATGTATTCTCATTGCTACAAATCAAACATAATTTAAACATAGTGATTAATCACAAAAACAGTATGTATATGCTGAGAAATATTTATTACTAATTCCAATAAATAACATTTCACCATGGCATAGCATGAGTTTAAATATGTATTTTCCAATGGCTTTAGGTGACCCCTGTGTTTTGGTCTTTCGATCCCTGCCGGGGTTTCAACCCACAGGTTGAGAAACGCTGTCCTAGAACATAGTCAAATGTTCCATAATTGCAGTGCTTTACTGGCAAAACTGGCAATGTTGGAAGCTGTTGATTACAGCCTTTTACAGCTCAGCATATTAACCTACCTTTACGTTTTATGTGTCATGTTTAAACTTTTCTGGGTGGTTAAGGGCAAGTTAAAGCAAGATCTGTATAACAAAACATGTAGTTTTTGTATCTCCTAAGGTCAGCCAAATCCCCTCAGGATTTGCTTTGGAACCATATACAGTGCTTTGTAGAACTGTTGTCCATGTCAGCCATTTGGATGAGTCATGGCCATTGCTTGACCAGTTTGCTGTCTGTGAAAGCCTGAGAGAATGTTTTCTCTCTAGGTGACTCCCCTTAGGCATGCTATATACTTTCAATCCCTTTCCTCTGTGGTCCCTTAATCTCCTTGAACAGAAAATTTGGGAAACCACTGAGTTACAGGATGTTACAGCACAGGTTCTGTTCTGTCCTGAGTCCTCACTGACCTTGAAGGGCTAGGGTCAAAATATTGGCTTTCCTTATAGCCCTTCTTTTTCTCTAATTTTTGGTCTGTAAACTTATTTTTTTTTAATTTTTATTTTATTTATTTTTTTTTTCTTGTTTTTAGAACCTTTGTTTATTCACTCTTTTTTTTTTTTTTTTTTTTTTTTTTTTTTTTTTTTTTTTTTTTTTTTTTTTTTTTTTTTTTTTTTTTTTTTTTTTTTTTTTTTTTTTTTTTTTTTTTTTTTTTTTTTTTTTTTTTTTTTTTATTCACTCATTTTTATGGCCGGCTCAGCCCACCCCAAGGGCAGGGCTGGTGCAGCATGTGGTGCCGGGGATTGAACCGCGGTCCCTGAAGCCGCCCAAGCTTTCCCAAGCAGGCGCTTTAGACCACTGAGCCATCCCTCCAGGCCCCTGGTCTGTAAACTTATATTCTTAGCTCTCTAGAAGAAGAGCTTAGTGACACTATTACTCTAAAACATAGGTGCTTGAGCTTAATATCATTGTCTTTCTCAATATCAAACATGTGAGACTTAACTTGGAATTGGTATTTTCTATCAATAATTGGTATTCTAATAAATCCCTATACAATACGATAAAAGCAGTTACACATTTGTACAAACATATTTAGAAATATAAGCATATACTAAATTTTAGCTTATCCATCCTTTGGCATTTTGCTTAGTCTCTTACTTTCATTTAATATCCTTTTTTGTTTTCTTGTAAACCAGCCATTTACCTGAGAGAGAGCATAACAGTAGCTGAAATTACATTGGAAGTAGCGCACATTTTAAAGGCCAGAATGACAGGCATTCCAGGCATAGTTTTAGTGTCACATATTGCTACCATTAGTATCCAAAACCTTTTGAGGTTTCTTGGGACCCTTGTCTAATTCATCCTGTGCATATAAGTGCATAATTTTGCACCTTCCATATTTCCTCTATTTCTGCTTCCAGTCACTTTGTTTAACCTGTAAGTCTGTTTAACCTGTAAGTCTTTGATTCCCATTCAGCTGTGTTATGTCTCCCCATTTTTGTCTTGTTTTGAGTTCTTACACTAGGGAGACTATATGATATTTACACAGGTAGGTCTGGTTTATTTCACTTCTGAGTATATGTTCAAGGTACATCCATTTATATATGAAGTTTTCTAGTTTATCATTCTTTATAGCTGAATAATATTCTATTGTATAAAAATACCACAGCAACCATTCTTCATATGATGAGCATTTTGGTTGTTTCCAAGATTTGGCTATTATGAATTGGGCTGCTATAAATATGGGTGCACAAATATAACTATGATACGATGTTTTCAGTTCTTCTGGGAAAATTCCCAGTAGGGGGATAGATGGATTGAATGAGATTTCCAGCTTCAGTTTTCTAAAGAGCCTCCAAGGGGCTGGGGAGATAGCTCCGAGGCACAAGTGCCTGCTGGGCAAGTGCAAGGTCGTGAGTTTGAACCCTGGTCCCACACACACAATAATAATAATAATAATAATAATAATAATAATAATAATAATAATAAAATAAAGAGCCTCCACACTGCTTTTCATAGTGGTTTCAGGGCAGGGGCCAGGGGTTCGGTTCCCTGGCCTGCTGTGCTGGCCCAATCACCGGGGTATGCTGAGATGGCAATTGAGACTGGGCATGGTAGCACATGCCAGTAATCTGAGCTTGTGAGAGGCTGTAAAGCAGGGGATCACTACAAGTCTGATTTAGTAGTGAGACCCTGAACACCCTGGAGACCCTTCCTCCCCAAAAAATGACAATAGTGATAACTATTAGTCACCTTTATCCCTCTGAAAAAATATTTGTAGTTATATAATAAAGTGCATAAAAAATAAGAAATTTGTGTTCAGTAAATATCTCCTCCATATGGATATTATTCTCAGAGAAAATTTAAGAGTTTAAGTGAGAAGTAGAAAAATGAAGAGAAAAGGATTAAAAGCAAGGTTGGAAGACTAGAAAAATTAGACAAACTTCAGAAACTGGTAAAGAAAACAGGAGGGAAACAAGGAAGATATCAAAATAAGAATGCAACAAGACAGCAAGAAAAAATAACAATGCTATTGCTCCTAAAATCACGATGAATAAGCAAACAAGAAAATAGAAAAAAATGAAAAAATTAAATAACATTTTTTAAAAAAGAAAGGGGAAAACAAACAAAAAACAAATGGAGCCATGAGTGGTGGCTTACACCTGTAATCCCAGCACTTGGGAGGCTAAGGCAGGAGGATCGGTGTGAGTTCGAGACCAGACTGGGTTACAAAAGTGAGCTCAAGGCCAGCCTGAACTGCATAATGAGACCATCTCAAAAAGACACACACACACACACAAAAAGAAACCCAGAAATGGAAATGTCCCCTTCAGGGTATACCACTGTTGTCACTGGTCAAAGGTGGGCGAGAAAGCCCAGATATGCGTTGACTAATCCCAACATATGCAGCAGCATAATGGTGATGGATAATACCAGAAAACCTGTGTTTTTATTCCATGCACTCCGGAAAGACTTGTATTATGAAGAAATAAAACAGTAGCAAATATCGTCATGGCCGTGAAGAAAAAACTCCCACATTTTTCTACTACTGGTGGGTGTACACTTGTGCAAATGAAGTGGAAATTAATTTGGAGATTCATCAAAGAATTAAGACTGGTTTCCATACAACCCATCTATTCTACTCTTAAGTAGTTTCTTAAAAGTATCAAAAGTGATATTTCACCCAGAGTGATATATGGACATCCATATTTACAGCAGCAATTTATAATAGCTGATTCTTGAAAAATATGTACAAAGTCTATCAAATGATAAACTGACAAAAATGATTCATTTTATACAATAGAGTACTACTCAGCCATAAATTAGGGTAAACAGGACATTTATAGCTAAATGGATTGCCCTTGAGACAATATTCTTACATGGTAGAAATTAAACACATGTGTAAATACTGCATTTTGTCTCATGTGAGAAACTGAAAATATAAAAATGAAATTTTATAAAAGATACTATGAAATAACATGAAATTAAAAAAGCAGAAGTGGGAATGGTATAGAATACGAAAGGAGCAGAATATGAAATAATTCAGAAAAATGGATAAAGTGGAAACAAATTTTATAGATAAAGAGGGGAGGAGGGTTTGAATGGCAGCAAAGGGAATGTAAAAAATAGACACCAGTATATATCATGGATAGCTACAAATTCCATGTGATTAAGGTGATCGTTATATATTTCTAAATTTTACCAACAAACTGAATAAAAAAAATACCATACCATCATTTTAAACATGCTAGCATTGGTTAAAATAGTGATGTCAGTATAAACTATATGTTTTCCTGGTGATGGTAAAAAGCAGAAAATTAGCTGAAACTTTACCACATATTCTACAGTGTAAATAACTTGACAATGGATTTTGCCGAACATTACATCCGATGAATTATCTCAGATATATTGTAGCTACAATTTTAGATGACACTACGCAGTTGAGAACTGCTTTATATGTCTAAGCATAATTAAGGCTAGAACTATACAATATGCATTGTATTCTGAGGGGTTTTTTTCTCACTTATATTTTGTTACTATAGTTTGATATCAATGTATCCACTGAAAGAACACTGCATAATACATTTCACAAAATACATAACTATTTTTTTTAAAAAAGGCAAAATACCTTTCAAGAACAATGTGGTCTCTTGCTCATACGTTTATAAGTCGATGTGCTTTTAAATGTTTTTAACATACATCAACTATTAGCCACTGCTCCTTCTAGACAATGGAAGAGAAAACTGGGTGAATTTAATTCAAACATTGCTGAAACCGAACACAACTTGAATTATAAATTAGTAAATTTCCTCTTTTTACAAAAGTCTTACTCTTCTTTCATGGCATTATTTCACCTTCTTAGTAAAAGCAATAAAAATTACCAAAGTCAATGGCATTGCCAATATCAGGAAATAGATTACAGGTATTTGCCTCATGATATCCAGTAAGAATCTTTCTCCCCCAAGTAATTCCACTATTGCAAAAATTCCTTCGACAATGTTATTTCTGAGAAGTAATAATATCATTTGTACATTCTGGAGAGATTTCTTACTTGAGATAGTCAACTAGAGCAAAAAATATTCACTTAAATTGAGGTGACTTTTTTTTTTTTTTTTTTTTTTTTTTTTTTGGTAGTAGTAGGAATCAAACTCAGAATCTTGTGCTTGCTAGGCAGGTGCCTGTGCTGATGAGCTATAGCTCTTGCCCTCATGTAAATTGAAAAGGCATAGTTTTTTCATGTGAAAGACCCATAATAGGGAGGATTGTTGCTAGAAAACAATAAAAGAGAAACATAACTGAAACATTGCTTTTCTTCAGAGAAATTCCAGCATTCACTTCACCATGGACATTGTCTCCTGGCTTCCAGCGCAGACTTCATTCTCCAGAATAGATCATTCATCTTTCTGGAAAACACCATTTGGTCTCCTGACATAAACTCGAGTAGAATATTACAGTGGGCTCCAGGCATTCAACAACATGGCTCAGATATCTAGTTTACGGACAGGCCTTTTGTGCTCTTCAAATCTGATTGTATGAGTGCCCAATGTATATCAATATTTTAATTATCCTGGTGTATCTTCCATTAACTGTTTTTGCAGTTAGTGCAGATACAGATTTTAGAATTTTTTTTTTTTTTGACACAGGGTCTCGCTGTGCCATTCAGGCTGGCCTTGACCTCACTTTTGTAACCCAGGCTGGTCTTGAACTCACACTGATCCTCCTGCCTCAGCCTCCTGAGTGCTGGGATTACAGGCATGCGCCACCACGCCTGGCTCAAGATTTTAGAATTTTAAGTAGCTCTAGAGAATTTTTTTTCTGACTCTAGATGCAATTATTTAATCTCCTGGATTTGACTCTAATTTGGTGAGATCCTTTCATTCTAGTACTGTGGGAAATAATGATATAGATCCACTTGATTGTCCTAATTTGCCACTTATGAAATGGAAGGAACTGTGACACTCTATATATGAAACTTTCCAGTATTTTTGGCAAAGTGGGAAACATAATGATGATTGTGGGTAGCTCATAGCATCTTTGGAGAAACTAAATAAGGGCAACAATTAGCTCAAACTATCTACCAACCATCGAAATTTTTCTAACTATGAAGGTAAATAAATAAGGCAAAATAAGGAGCTAAAAGATTCAAATTCCTTGCTGCAAACAGAAAAAAATCTTGAAAGGATCTAAGTGCATGCTGAAAGGTAATCTCCTTTCTTTTAGTCACTTGACTAAGACTGGAAAAACCCAAACATAGGCCCTTATAATTTGGCTAAGTTAAAACAGTGGAAGCTTAATACTCATCCTTCAATTCTATCTGAAGCACAGGTGAGGGCTCTGATTGGAACGGAAGGCTATCCTGTACACTGTCATGGAAATGTTTAGGAAGATCTTGATGAGCCTGGGAAAGTTGGGCATCTAAACTTTCATGTAAATTTTTTTTTCCTGGAGGAATTTCCCTACTCTCAGTGTTCTGGGCATACACATCCCCAGCCCAGTGAAGTTAGTTTCTGCTAGTTTACATGAGGGAATTGATTTTGTGTTTACCAATCATGATAATCCTAACAATATTAGGGACCCACCCTTGCCATGGATGTTTGTCTCAATGCATACAGCCAAATTCAATTGGAAGAACACTTTTGAAGATGAAGTACATGGTTTGATATATGAAGAGGTCCACTATTGTCAATGAGCTCATGAGTATTTTTTTTCTGATAACCAAAGGCTTGATGAACAATATGAGAATGGATTTTATGTGTGGGATAATGGGGTTAAAATGATACAATTGGATCAAACTGAATTTACTGATATGGGACCTTTAAGCAGTGATTCTGAATTTAATACTACAGTTCTTGGGGTAAAGGTTTTAATAATCCATTTCACTGTTTGCAAGACTGATGGATCAAAATATGGCCCACTGTCAGTGAATTGGAAGCAACTTACGTTTCATGGTTTCCTGCTGATAAGGGGATTCAGAGGCATAGGGAAATGCGAGAAAAGTTCCACTGTATCAGTTCTAATCTGGCAAACCAAAATCTTCAGAAAATGTTCTTTTTGGTAAAATCTTGAGAAATGGGTTTGTGAGGGGAGCACCAGTATCCTGCCACTGAAGAGCCATGTCACAGCTCTTCTCTGTATGGCAGACCTTAGTATAAGGATCGGAGATTCTCATTTGGGATACTTAATGATAACAGGTTTAGGTGGTTAATGAAGTGGCATGCGTGAAGTGGCAACATATAAATGACAAAAGAAAAGAGCAGGCACTTATGAAAATGTACAGCAGAAAAAGAGTCATGATCAGAATAGCCTGAGAGCCGAGCATGGTGGTGCACACTTGTAATCTCAGTACTTGGGAGGGTGAGGCAGGATTGCTGAGTTTGATACCAGCTTGGGCTATAAAGTGAGCTCAAGGGGCCTGGCGGGATGGCTCAGTGGTCTAAAGCTCCTGCTTGGGAAAGCTTGGGCAGCTTCAGGGACCGCGGTTCGATCCCCAGCACCACATGCTGCGCCAGCCCTGCCCTCGGGGCAGGCTGAGCTGGCCATAAAAATAAGTAAACAATCAAAAGTTCTGAAACAAGAATAAAAAATAATAATAAAAAATAAAGTGAGCTCAAGGTCACCAAGTACTGCATAGTGAGACACTCTCAAAAGCAGAGAGAAGCCGGGCGTGGTGGCTCACGCCTGTAATCCCAGCACTTGGGAGGCTGAGGCAGGGGGATCGTTGTGAGTTCGAGACCAGCCTGGGCTACAAAAGTGAGCTCAAAGCCAGCCTGAACTGCACAGTGAGACCCTGTCTCAAAAAAAAAAAAAAAAATTCAAAAGCAGAGAGAGAAAAATAGTCTGATAGCTGTAGACCTATGCATTTGCTGATTATCCATGTTTTCCCAAAAGTGAAATAGATGGGAAGCCTTAAAAAATTACTAGATCTCTTTAAAAAAATGCAAGGGGAAAAAAACAGAGACTTACTTAAGATTGAATTAAATGTGAATCACTACCACTAAGCCAGTTCTCAGAACACCTTAATGATATGTCCCTTTGAGGAAGCACCAAAAAAATTTTATATGGTCAGCTTTTCTTCCATCACTCTCCAACAAGACTTACAGACTTTTATCAGAACAACTGTGAATTGAAGAATGTGGAATCTGGAGATTAATATACAGTGGTTCTCAAATAAAGATGATGCCACAAGAAGCAAACTATCACTGTGGTTCCCCAGTAAGAGTAGGGGCCTATAGAATTGAGGTAATCAATGGAATTTTAATAAAGATCCAAGTCACTGTTGGTCTCATAATGTCAAATTCATCACGGAATTATTTCTCCTGTTCCAAAATGTGACACTGGGATAGATATACTTTGTACTCTGCACAAGCCTCACACTAATTCCTTAAAAAATACACGTCTGTATGCCTCTAAATATGCAAACATTCACAACTATATGCATAAAATTCAAAGTTATATTTTTGTATATGGAATATGAAGTATGTATATCAAGAAAATTAGAATTAAATCTAGCAGGGAATGCTAATTAAAAACTAGTAATAAAATTATTTAGCTGACTGTACATTCCCATAGCTAAAATTAAAAGAAAAATAAAAACTACATAAATACTAACCATACTTAAAAATGAGAAATACAGTACAATTCACCCATTATTATTAGATGATACTATATATTAGGTCCAAATACAGTAGCTAACATAAAATATATATTATAGGAGTATTGCTTCTAGTAGAATACAAATAAATAGATCGGTTATTTACAAGATATTTACTGAACAA
This sequence comes from Myocastor coypus, assembly GCA_004027025.1. Classification (NCBI taxonomy): domain Eukaryota; kingdom Metazoa; phylum Chordata; class Mammalia; order Rodentia; family Myocastoridae; genus Myocastor; species Myocastor coypus. The sequence goes on along the minus strand of PVJA010039256.1, from coordinate 5,784 downwards.
CACAGGAAGAATACATTCTAAGAGATCTCTGGCAATGCATTTTATGGAAAATCCATAAAGCAATGTTAACATCAACTTTTTCATTTACATGTGTACAGGTTCTGTAACATGAGGAATTTTCACAAGTTTTTCAAAATAGACTTACATATATTGTTTTACTCTCCAGTGTGGTATCTTTCATGTAGTTGATACAAAATGTGTTCAATGAATGCTTCCCCCACATTGTTTATATACACAGGGTTCCTCTACTTTGTGTGATCTATGTATATAAAATGAAGACTTACTAGGAAGTCTTTTTCCATAGGGCTCACATTTGTAGGGTTTCTTGTCTGTATGAGTTCTTTCATGTATTTGACAAGAGTGATGTTCAGTGAAAGCCTTCCCACATTGCTTGCACACATAAGGTTTCTTCCCCAAGTGAGTTCTTTCATGTACTTGACAAGAATGGTGTGAAGTGAATGCCTTTCCACACTGTTGGCACACATACGGTTTCTCTCCAGTGTGAGTTCTTTCATGCCTTTTATAATTATTCCTTTGGGTGAATGCTTTGCCACATTGCTTGCACACATAAGGTTTTTCTCCAGTGTGAATTCTTTCATGTATTTGACAATCTCTGTGTGTAGTAAATGCCTTCCCACATTGCTTGCACACATAAGGTTTCTCCCCAGTGTGAGTTCTTTCATGTATTTGCCGAGATTGGTGTTTAATGAATGCTTTCCCACATTGCTTACACACATAAGGCTTTTCCCCTGTGTGAGTTCTTTCATGTATCTGACAATCTTCATGTGTAGTGAATGCCTTCCCACATTGCTTGCACACATAGGGTTTCTCCCCAGTGTGGGTTCTTTCATGTCTTTTATAATTACTCCTTATAGTGAAAGCTTTTCCACACTGCTTGCACACATAAGGTTTCTCTCCAGTGTGAGTTCTTTCATGTCTTTGACAAGATTGCTGTGCAGTGAATGCCTTCCCACATTCCTTGCACACGTAAGGTTTCTCTCCAGTATGAGTTCTTTCATGTCTTTGACAATTATTTTGTGTAGTGAATGCCTTCCCACATTGTTTGCATATATACGGTTTTTCCCCGGTGTGAGTCCTTTCATGTCTTTTATAGTAAGTCCTTATAGTGAATGCTTTTCCACATTGCTTGCATACATAAGGTTTCTTTCCAGTGTGTGCCCTTTCATGTACTAAGTAAGATCGGTGTGTAGTGAATGACTTTCCACATTGCTCGCACATATAAGGTTTCTCCCCAGTGTGAATTCTTTCATGTATGTTAGAATCTGACTTTGTAGTGAATGCTTTTCCACACTGCTTGCACACATAAGGTTTCTCCCCAGTGTGAGTTATTTTATGTCTTTCACAAGATTGGTGTGTTGGGAATGCCTTCCCACAGTGGTTACAAACATAAGGGCTCTCCCCTGTGTGATTTCTTTCATGTATTTGACAATATCTGCGTGTGGTGAAAGCTTTTCCACACTGTTTACATACATAAGATTTCTCCCCATTGTGAATACCTTTATAACTTTGACATTGAGAATACCTATTAAGTGTTTTCCAAAATTGCTTACTTATATAGGATTTTACCCCACTGTGAATTCTTTCATGTCTTTGGCAGCAACTGTGTGTATGGAATGCTTTAGAACATACATAGGGCTTCTTGTCCATGTTAATCCTTTCATGAATTTTACAGCTTTGAGTATTGGAAGTTTTTTCAAATCCTTTGCTTATATATGGTTTCTTCCCACTGGGAATTTGCTCTTGTGTTTGAAAAGCACTAGAGGTGTTGGAAGCTTTCACACTTCTCTGATCAACAGTGGTGTTATGTCCTAGGTGCATTCTTTCACCAAGTTCCGAGCAGGAATTAGCATACTGCTCACAAGGATAGGGTTTCTCTCCACTCCTGATATGCTTCTGAAAGGAATGGAAATCACTGCAGACTTTTCCATGTTCATTATATTTACTTAGCTGCTCATCACACCGTAAATATTCATGTCGCCTCTTTCTACTATGATGTAAAATTGGCACATTTAGTGATAAATGCCCACTCGGGGGTTTTCTATAAATTAGACTGCTGGCTGGCTTTAAAGCAGCTTCTTTTAGGCCAACATTAGCATCTGGAGTCTGAAGAAATGTGTTTTTATGTTGATTGCAAAGTGCACATTGACAGCATTTTGGTAGCTCTTCATTTCTGTGAAGAAACAAAATATCAATGACAATAAAATGTGTCCAAATCAATAATTTACTGAGGAAACTTCTGGCTTGATGCATGCTGAGAAATTTTCAAAACAAATTGGCTGAAAGCCCTGGAGTATGGCTCTAAAACACACATTTCCTGAAGTATAGTATTCTTTAGCGAGTTTTAAATTGATGGGTTTGTGACACCTAAAGTTTCATCTAAGTCATTAATTCATATGTGTATCACATACTATCATTTTATATCTTTATTACAACAGCCCCTTTCTATCACTTAACTTTACTCTGTACTTTATATTTTAGTATATATAAAACACTTGATAACTCTCTTTTTGTATCTATTGCATTTAATGTTGTGAGATATTACTGTCTCATTTCCTTTTTTTTTTTTTTTGCCAGAAAACTATGATTTCTTCTTCTTTTTTTTTTTGAGACAGGGTCTCGCTATGCAGTTCAGGCTGGCCTTGAGCTCACTTTTGTAGGCCAGGCTGGTCTCAAACTCGCACCAATCCTCCTGCCTCAGCCTCCCGAATGCTGGGATTATAGGCGTGAGCCACCACACCCGGCATGATTTCTTCTTTTATGGCTAAATACATACATTTTTCTTCAATGCTGAGAAATAAGTGTCTAAGCAATAAAATGTACTTCTTATTTTCATATTCTTTTATTCTTAATTTTTATATATTTGGTACAGGCTCTCACTATGCATCTCGGGCTCATAGTGATTGTTTTGCTTTCAGCCTCCCCAGAACTAAACTACTGAGCTATCTCACTGGTACCTTTTTAAAAAACTTTTATTTTATTTTATTTTTTTCTTGTTTCAGAACTTTTGTTTGTTTATTTATTTTTATGGCCAGCTCAGCCTGCACTGAGGGCAGGGCTGGCACAGCATGTGGTGCTGGGGATTGAACCGTGGTCCCTGCAGCCGCCTGCAGGTGCTTTAGACCACTGAGCCATCCTGCCGGGCCCCAGGTACTTATATTTTTATTGAGAGATTCTCATTGACCATTCATTTAGTCAGAGTCAGCTCCATGTCATCATCTAGCTGGCTCCACTTACCAGAGTGCTCAAAACATAAGAAGGCACCACCATATGGAGCCTATCTCACATTCTGTTTTTCCATGCATATAATGATACATATCTAGGCTTTTACCAGATCTCAAGTATTATAATTATTTCAAGAACTTCACTGTTATGAATACCATGCATACAGTGCCCTGAGCATAAGTACACTTCTATCACTAAGATTTCACACTTTTAAATACCTTTAGAATATGCATTTGGAGTTTGGCCTGGATCAAATGTAAACTTTTATTTTTACTTTTTGTGGTTTTTTTATTCCTACCAGGAACATGTGAGTGTGAATTATAAGAATTTTAAAAATGAATGTATACAATTCTCTGGAGGATATACACATATATCTGTTAATATATTAGCATTTATTGAATTTTGAATGTTGCTTCCAGATTAGATACTTGCTCAGATAGTATCTATCTACCTATGACCATGAAAGAAGTTTTTTGCATACCTATGTATGAAATAACATCTCTTGTGACATTATCTCAGTAATAACTTAAGTTTCTAATACTGAAATATTTTTTCAACTGTCATATTATACAAAATCAACCAGTACGCATATTGGGAAAACTTTTGTGAGATTAAATAAATCTGAATGTAGCCTAATTTGTCAAGATATTTTGTAATATGTCTGCTAACATAAGGACTCTTAGGAAGTTCTGCTTTTTCTTTGAATACAAATTACCTTAGATTTCTTGAACAGCTTTTATATTCTTCTTTCATTTGCTGGTTGTCCCAAGTCCTTCCTGAATTGTAGCCACACAAATACAAAAAGTCATATCATTATATAACAATTAGCAGTTAGCTGTTAGATTGATGATATAATGTAAAAAGACCTAGGATATTATATGAATTGTTTTCACATTCTATTTTATGCATCTGCACCCACAGTAAGAACCAATGCTCTCTCATTGTATATGTGCCAAAATGATATCATCCTTACCTATAGCATTAATGTTCCTGAATGTTTCCCACATCACATCTCTGTAGAGCTTCTTTTGGGCTGGATTCAGCAGAGCCCACTCCTCCTTGGTGAAGTTCACAGCTACATCCTCCATAGTCACTACTTCCTAAATAATCACATACATATTTCTTGAAAGAAGATTAACACTCATACCCTTAGAACTTGAAGTCTTCTTGAAAAAGCTGAATTGAGGTTGTTCCTTCAGATATAAACTACATAACATGATCATCACACCAAATTGTGATGTTACGTTGCTTTTCCTTGTTACAGCAACAGTAGAATAGTAGCACTGGTTGCCTGATAGAATCACAGAAACTATCTCAGTGATTCTTAATGAGGGTCATAGAAGCAGCCTGCAAATCATCATTTACAAAACAAGGACAGAAACACACTTCATCAAGATTTGTGATGGGGGCGCTGGGGAGATAGCTCCGAGGCACAAGTGCCTGCTGGGCAAGTGCAAGGTCGTGAGTTCGAACCCTGGTCCCACACACACAAAAAAAAAAAAAAAAAAAAAAAAAGATTTGTGATGGGTCATAGATTGGACCACTTTTCAAACCTCATTATTTATAGAAGTTATTCTTTTTATATTGTAGATAAGCAGCATTTCAAAATATGAATCTGTTTTCATAGAGAGAAAATTAATTTTCACACCAGAAAAACCATGTAATATTTACACATGTGTGTCCAATTGATTTCCCTACAGAGTGTGATGTCAAGGTCCACCCATTTAGCTAGTAACGTCTCAGTTCATCCTTATGTATAGCTGAGGAGTACTCTGTTTTATATTTCAAAAAATCTTTCTTATCAATTCATCTGCTGATAGACATTGAGACTCTTTTACAAGATTTGTGTATTACAAACTCTGCCAGTATAGAGCTAGAGCTAGAGCTGGAGCTACAGCTGGAGCTGGAGCTGGAGCTGGAGCTGGAGCTAGAGCTAGAGCTGGAGCTACAGCGGGAGCTGGAGCTGGAGCTGGAGCTGGAGCTGGAGCTGGAGCTGGAGCTGGAGCTGGAGCTGGAGCTGGAGTTAGAGCTGGAGCTAGAGATCTGTGACAAGCTCCTTTTAATTCTTTTTTGGGGGGGGACCAAGAAAGGGAATAGATGGGTCAAATGGATCCTCTAACTTATTTCCTGAGGCATATGAAAAGAAAATATTCAAATTGGAAGGAGAACAACAGAGTGGTGGCCAAAGGAAAGCAGAGACAATAAAAAGAATAGAAAGACAGGGGCCCGGCGGGATGGCTCAGTGGTCTAAAGCGCCTGCTTGGGAAAGCTTGGGCGGCTTCAGGGACCGCGGTTCGATCCCCGGCACTACATGCTGCGCCAGCCCTCCCCTCGGGGTGGGCTGAGCCGGCCATAAAAAAAAATGAGTGAATAAACAAATAAAGGTTCTGAAACAAGAAAAAAATAAATAAATACAAAAAAAAAAAAAAAAAAAAAAAAAAAAAAAAAAAAAAAAAAAAAAAAAAAAAAAAAAAAAAAAAAAAAAAAAAAAAAAAAAAAAAAAAAAAAAAAAAAAAAAAAAAAAAAAAAAAAAAAAAAAAA
>PVJA010039255.1:0-19255 GCA_004027025.1 Myocastor coypus | reverse complement strand
AAAAAAAAAAAAAAAAAAAAAAAAAAAAAAAAAAAAAAAAAAAAAAAAAAAAAAAAAAAAAAAAAAAAAAAATTATGATTGAGGAAGCACAGCCTAAATGTTTTCTTTAAAATAAAATGGATATTCCTTGTTACTATTGTTACTTCTTCCTTTCTTTTTTTATTTTTTATTTTCATGTTTCAGAACTTTTGTTTGTTTGTTTATTTATTTATTTTTATGGCCGGCTCACCCTGCCCTGAGGGCAGGGCAGGCACAGCATGTGGTGCCGGGATCGAACCACGGTCCCTGCAACTGAGCCATCCTGCTGGGCCCCACTTCTTCTTTTCTTAAGGTAAATTACTTTTAAAATATTTTCTAAATAACCCCTCCAAAATGTAGTAAGTTATGAAGGTTGTTTTTAAAACTACTATCTGGTCTGCCCACCAGAATTTATTAACCAGCATGCCATTGAGCCATTTGTTGTGAATTTGCTCTACTGTTCCAAGTGATCTTAGTTGAGTGTATTATAGGACTCAAAGGAAGAAATAGTGCTGAGCAGAGCATCCAAGAGCAGAGCATCCAAGTTGTAATATAGGAGACCTATAATTTACATAGGCATTGAAAACTATGCAAGTCCAGACACTGAGTGGGAAAATTAGTGCCATGTAAGGATAGGGGTGTGAGTAGCACAAGAATTAGGGTTGAATATTTTGTTATACTATTTTCATTACTATAATAAGAGCACAATACTTATGAGCTAACACACAGTATGTTTTAGGTAGATGTTTTTTTTTTTAATTTTTATTTTAATGTGTTTATTTATTTATTTATTATTTTTTTATAGGTATTATATATATATATATTTTTTAAATTTTATTTATTTTTTCTTGTTTCAGAACCTTTGTTTGTTTATTCACTCATTTTTGTGGCCGGCTCAGCCCGCCTAGAGGGCAGGGCTGGCACAGCATGTGGTGCCGGGGATCGAACTGCGGTCCCTGAAGCTGCCCAAGCTTTCCCAAGCAGGCGCTTTAGACCACTGAGCCATCCCACTGGGCCCTTTTTAATGTGTTTAGTATAGGGTCTGTAGCAGCAGTTCTCAACCTGTGGGTTGTGACCCTGACAGGGGTCTAACAACCAAAACACAGGGGTCGCCTAAAGCCATTGGAAAATGTTATTTATTTGGAATTACAGTTTTGAAGTAGCCACCAAAATTATTTTTTGGTTTGGGGTCACTGCAACATGAGGAACTATATTGTGGGGTCACAGCATTAGAAAGGTTGAGAACCACTGGTCTATAGGATGGTTGTTTTTTTTTAAAGTGCTCTGAAGGCACAAGGTGAAGACAGAATAGGATACTGAGAGTAGAAAAATGCTGATAGGAATGGAAGATGAGTGATTCCCCTGTCTCAGCCACCCCAGTGCTGGAATTACAGGTATGTACCACCATGCCCAGTTCCAGGGCTGGCACAGCATGTCTGGGGATGGGGTCGTTATGGCATGTGGCACCAGGGATCAAACCCGGGTCCTTGTGCTTACCAGGCAGGTGCTTATGCTGTTGAGCTATGTTGCTAGCCCAACATGGCAAATATCCTTAACCATAAGTAACTCAAAGAATGATAACAAAAATAAAAAGAAATTGCATGATATTTTCAGTTAAGAAGTTGTACAACAAGAAACGAGTATGTTTTACACAGGAAATTAAAAAGGCTAAGAAATGATGAAAGAAGATGGGCGTGGTGGCGCACACCTGTAATCCCAGCACTTGGGAGGCTGAGGCAGGAGGATCAGTGCGAGTTCGAGACCAGCCTGGGCTACAAAAGTGAGCTCAAGGCCAGCCTGAACTGCATAGTGAGACCCTGTCTCAAAAAAAAAATGATGAAAGAGGATTTAAAAAGAAATTTAAAAGATTCCTTAAAATTTCCGTTGAATGTTGCTTTTATGTATATTATATTAGGACATTTAAGACACTTTTTACAGAATACTTTAGACATAAATAAAGATAAAAGCCTAATTATCTTTTAAAATGTATAGTACAATAATATGCCCCAGTTTTTTTTGTTTTTGTTTTAAATATGTACATATATATATGTATGTATGTACATATATGTATATATATTTGGTGGAAGTGGAGTTCAAATTCATGACCTTGCACTTGCCAAAGAGGCACTTATGCCACAGAGCTATCTCTGCAGCTGCCTGTTAAAAATATTGATGTAATCTAAATTTGCATTATATGATTATAAATCCCAGTCAAGGTGAAATCCAGAGAATATAGGTAGGATGGGGAGGGTGTCTGCAAAACATTTAATAGGTAGAAGAAAGGTTTAAGAGGTGGGATTAAAAAAAAAGAATGAAAATAGACCTGTGAACCATCATCTGGAAAATGAAATTTGTCAGGGCTGGAGAGATAGCTCAGCAGTGTAAGCACCTGCCTGGCAAGTACAAGGTGCTGAGTTTGATCTTAAGGACCAAAAAAAAAAATTGTCATGTGGAAAATAGGGAAATGGTTTTGAGTTTGGGAGGATTTTTTAGAGTATATGTTATAGGTTAAGATATACAAAAGATCCTGTTTAATCTTCAGATTTTTTTTTTAGATAGCCATTATGTTTAGACTAGAGGAAGTCAATATCTGAGTAATGAGCATCTGAACATTGGTGATCATTTTGTGCCACTAATTTTATCATTTTGAAATGTATTTCAATTACTTACATGTTAGTCAACTAGCCAGATACCTTTTATTGGTTCTTTCATGTGAAAGCTGATGTCTCTTCTGCTTTTGCATTCTTAATAGGGCTCTGAAAATTTGTGGAGTAATTTTCCAGCAAAGTCTCAGTTACAATTGAGGAAATGAAGGATGAGAAAATATAGTACTAATAAATATTAGTTTTTGGTTTTGACAATACTTATTCTACATTCTTACTATTTTTCAAAATTTAGAGTTCACAGTATTATAAAAGATCGAAGTGCTCTGTGTTTAGTACGAGACTAATTTTCTAGTCAACCTGCATTGAGGTTTTGTTCTTATTTTTCCTTGCCAGCATATTATAAAGTGAGCCAAGCCTTGTCTGTGTGAGTTTTTTGGTAGAAGTTGTGATTGAGTTTTGTTGAAGTGTCAGTCTGCCCTCTATCAACTGACCAACCCAAAGTAACCCCAAAACATGAAATAAATCTCTTCCAAAAGGAGCTGTAGAAGAGAACTTTGATCTGCTCTTACAGTCTTTGGTAGTAACTTGGTTGACCTCAATGGTGCATGTGCTTGTTAGTCTTAAGTTTTGTTAAATTAGTATAAATTTGAATAAATATAAATTCCTATTTCAAAGTGGTAAAAAAATTATACATTTTTTTTTTGTGCTCCTAAGCCAAAAGTGTGGTGAAAAACTTATAATTCAACAAAAGTATTGCTGAATGTGGTGGCACACACCTATAATTTCAGCACGCAGAGGAAGAGGGTCATTGTTCATTAGAGACCAGCCTGGTCTACAAAGCAAGCTTAAGGCCAGCCTGAATTGCGTAGCAAGACCTTGTCTCAAAAAGAAAAAAACAAAAAACAACAACAACAACAAAAAAACAGAGTGTTGTAGTTTTATGATGCTGACATGGCTACTCTTTTTTCTACCTTTTTAAAAAATGGGTCTTTTGTTGGGTTAGTTCCTTTCTCTCAAAGTCTGCTACTGCCCTAAGTAGCGTTTTTTTGCATACCATGTTCTGCAAACTGCATTAAGTGCCACATATTTGTTATGAAACAGTTTGCCTGGTTCAAATTATAATTTCACTCTTCCTGCCTTTTGCTGGTAAATCCGTTTTGTTTAACTCTTGGAAACCTTACCTAAGTTTTCAAGAAGTATGGCTTGCTTTTTGGCTCTGATCCTAATGGAAAAAATGAACATAGTCTCTTATTTCAGGGTAGAAATTCTCTATGTACTTTGTTAATAAATGGAAATCTTGAAACTACAAAGTAGACTTCGTAGGAAAGCCTGCTTATCTGTCTTTAAACGGCAATTGAATGTTGCCAGATGTCAAACCAAGGGCTACAGAACAACCAGTCAGTCTGTTTCAATCTGCACTGTCCTTACTACTTCTGCCTACTCATCATAGTATCAAAAGTTTATGAAATGTTACTGACCTGGTTTTAGTGTTATACAATTACGTTATTTATGTTACTACAATAAAGGATCAGGATGAAGTGATAAAATTATATTCTGCAGTGGGCCAAGTGCCAGCAAAAGACAGAATAGAAAGAAAATGATCAGAAACTAGTATAGAACTAGTGGTAACCTCAGATGGGAGGTTGATTAAGAGGTGCTGACTATACTTCCAGGAGGTCCTAGGTATTCTTTCCTGCCTGCCGATTTATTCCAGTGAACATCTTTCAAACCCTTCATTGCTTTGCACCCTTTTTCCTAAACCTTGAGTTAGAGGCCTTGACTTTCTGCATTCCTGGGGGACTGCTCTCCACCTAGGATTGCTAGAACCATCATGAAAAAAGGTGTTGGGGGAGGGTGGGAAGGAATTCCATTGCTTGGGCTGGGAGGTATTGGAGATGGTGTGAGAAGGATTTTCTGGTATGCTAAGTGGAACTTTGTATTTTTCCCTTGAAATGGTGTAAGAGTTAAGTTAAGAGATTTTAATTGTTATATTCCTGCCTTACCCAGTAAGACATGTAGGAGCAAGAGATTCCCTAGTGGTGTGTCTCTCAAAAAATGTCTATGCATTTCCGTAATCCCAGCATTTGGGAGGCTGAGGCAGAAAATCACTGTAAGTACTAGGCCAGTCTGAACTTCATAGTGAAATTCTGCCCCAAAAAGACCCCCACGAAAAAGTCTGTGATAATCTACTTGCAATGCAAAGCAACAACAAACAAAACAAAGACAAAAACAAAAAACAAAAACCTAATTTCTATTTTAGGCAAAAAAATTCTGAAACTTGAATAGGTACTTAAACTGTTCAACTTTTATTTTAAGACCCAATAATTGGATCTCTAAGAAACGGTAAATGTGAGCTGAATCTTCTGAAACCATGGTGCTAGGTTAGTCCTAGTGAGATACATAATGAATAGACACATTTTAGTAAAATCTTTATCAACAAGAACATTGAGATCACAGTATTTCTTTAGGCTGCAAGTGGGGGGATCTGTCAGAGCAAATTCAGTAGGATTTGGAGCTATCCAGATTTTAGAAGAAAAATTATTTCTGACTGCTGTACTCACTGCATTTGGTATTGCTGCTACCAGAGACTACACATAAAAGAAAGAAAAGCATGCTTTGTTAAAATATTTGCAATTTCTCTTAAAAAGAAGCTTGAGGCTTCTAAAATTTTATCTTCAATAAGGATTTTGGCAGTTAAATTTCATTTGTGGTTGCAGTAGCTTTGGAAGGGGAAGTGGACAGGGCTTTTTTCCTCTCCCTTCTTGTATTTCATTTGGATGGCTTTATGTTGTGGTGACTTTATCATTCTTTATATTTTTCAGTTCAGTATCTTGATATGGTTTAAGACTATTTTTAAAGGATGCTGACTTTTAAATAGTTATATGCTTTTTTTTTCCTTTCTCTGATTTCCTTTCTTGCAACTTACCTTGGAGATTCATTCTTGGAAAACAGTTTAATATAACTAGCTCATTCCCTAGGCCAGAAGCAAGTCATCAGCCGTACTAACTTTGCATGCATCTTTTTTTTTTTCTTGTTGTTGTTGTTGTTTTGCACACATCTTTTCTGAGGCAGTCTCTTTTTTCTTGAATCATTCATTCATTCATTCATTCATTCATTCATTTATTTGGTACAGGGTCTCACACAGTTCAGACTTGTAGTGATCCTCCTCTTAGTCATCACAACCATGACTGGTTTTGGTCCTGCATTCTGGGGTCACATGGCATGTGGTATGGGGATTGAACCTGGATCCTTGAGCTTGCCAGGCAGATGCTTAGACCACTGAGCTATCACCTCAGCCCCCCCCCCTTTTCTTTTCCTCTTCTTGTTTTTGTTAATATAAACTTTTTTTTTTTTTTTTTTTTTGTGGTACCAGGGATCAAACTCAGGACCTTGTGCTTGCCAGGCAAGCATTTGTTCCACTGAGCTATCTTCTCTTTTTGTTTTTGTTTTGATTTGGAGACAGGTCAGTTTGGCCTTGAACTCATTATATAGCCCAGGCTGGCATTCCAACTCAACAGTCCTTCTGCCTCAGCCTCCCTCATGCTGGGGTTACAGACATGAACCACCATGCCCAGCCTGAGGCGATTTTTTTTGTTTGTTTGTTTTTTTTTGTTTTTGTGGTATGGTACTGGGGATTGAACTCAGGACTCTACCCTTGTCAGGTGGGCATTATTCTACTGAGCTATCTCCCTGGCCCTGAGGCAATTTCTTGATTTGTATGTATTCATGCTTTTTATCTATTGATCTATTTTGCAGAAATGGTAGCACACTATACATGGTGTCCTGAAACTTGCTTTTCTCAACTAATATATTTTAGAGGCCTTTGCATACCAGTATATTACAAAGATTTTATTTTTAAATAACTATATGACAGTCTGTTTCATATAGGAGCCAGAATTTTTTTTTTAAATTTTATTAATGGTTTATTGAACTGTTTTATTACAAAAGATGGACTGGATTTTGTTGAATTATCTAGAATTTTCTATTTGGTTTACCTTGGAACAATTTGTTAGGGACTGTGGCTAGAGGTAAACATTCTTTGCCCCTCCTATTTTTCCTTAACTGTAGGGATTTCTACTTTTTTTGAAGTCAGATTAATCTTTTTGTTTTACTTAATTTTATAAAATATTGGACTTCAGTGCATATATATATATATATTTTTTTTATTTAATTTTTTTCTTGTTTCAGAACTTTTGTTTGTTTGTTTATTTATTTTTATGGCTGGCTCAGCCTGCCCTGAGGGCAGGGCTGGCACAGCATGTGGTGCTGGGGATCGAACTGTAGTCCCTGCAGCCACCTGCAGGCGTTTTAGACCACTGAGCCATCCTGCCGGGCCCATCAGTGCATATATTTTGATCATATCCATCGCTCCATAACCAATCTTCACACATACCTTGTAGATCCCTTGTTTGTTTCATCTTATTCAATAAATTGCCACTCTCCTTTGACACCATCTTTTTGAAACAGGGAGAAACTGTGGTGCTTAGTCTTTTTGAGCTTGGCTTATTTTGTTTAATATGATGATTCCTAGTTCCATCCATTTTTGTACAGGTGACAATTTTTTTTCTATGACTTAATGATGCACCTCTCTTTCTCTCTCTGTCTCTCTCTCTCTCTCTAGCATATTTTCTCCATGGAATCACCTATGGATGGGTACCTAAACTGGTTCCGTATCTCAGATGCTGTACATTGTGCCACAATAACCATGGGTACACCAGTATCCCTATGGTATGCTACCCTGTGGGTATATGCCAGGGAATGGAATTAAGTCAAATGATGGCCCTTGAGCCAGTGTGATGGCATGCACCTGTAATCCTGGCACTGGGGAAGGCTGAGGCAAAGAAGATCGTGAGTTTCTGGCCAGCCTGCGGATAGTGAGACCATGTTTCCAAAAAAATATAATAGTAGCCAGACAAAAATAAAGTAATAGAATGTGGTGGATTGACAACTGGTGGCCAGCCTGTGTCCTACCTGAACTGAACCAGTGTGGCGCTGGGTGTGGGAGGCCCTTCTGAGGACTGCTGCCAGCAGCATAAAAGGGAGGACTGGAGAAGAAGAGAAGCTGCTGGGAATGTTGGTTCTCTTGGAGGATCTTGTTGTACTGGTTTTCCTGATGAACTTGGCTGTTCTTATCATTGGAGGAGCTTGGAACCTGGCTCCAGAGGGGAAGATGTTGCACTGCTCAGTCTTCTGGAGAAGCTTGTCATGCTGGCTATCCTGACATAAACTCAGCTGTTCTCTTGTCAGAGGAGCTTAGAATCTCATTGTCACTGAGGATGGCTGTGGTCCATTTTGGAGGAGCTCTGATCTTACTTTTGAGCGTCACTTTCTGGCCCTGGTTTGGATCCCTCAGCCTGCTAGCACAGATCCTTCATCCCACTGGCATAATAAACCTTTTAGTTTCCACCACTGACCTTTGGGCCTTCCCAGTGCAGATCCATGAAACAGGCCTACATGAGACATTAGTATGGACTGTAGGCTTCCAGCTGGACTCATGAGAGGCACTGTTGTGGTCCCTTAGTCTCAGCTGGACTTACATAGGATAGTTCTGTAGGATATGGAGCTAGATTCTTTGAGTCTTTAGTGTGTGGACAGATTTTCTACACTCTTTGTATGTGATTCAAATCAGTTTGGATGATTATTATAAAATAATCTTACAAAATATATACCCTGCATTGTATTTTTCCCTTTGAAAAAACCCAAATTACAATACAACATACAGAGTCTCTCACTTGGGGAGAAAGTAAAGGACATAACTGTCCAAGTAGAATTTGTGTCTTAAATAGCAGGCTTCCAAAAATGGTAAAGTTTTGGAAATCATTAGGTTTTAGCTCATTGCAAAACATTGTAGATCTATTTTTTTTTCTTTGTGGGAACATTGTTCCTTTTTTTTTTTTTTTATTACTTTTAATAAGAAATAACAATGTATAATGTGTGACAGTTTCAAAACACATTAGTAATACATTTCAATATCTGATACAACACATATTGTTGTCCTATTAGTTATACAGAGCACAGGATGTAGATGTTATAATTTTTCAAATCATTATTGGTACAAGCAAATTTCTTCTCATTGAACTAAGTAGTTGTATACATAATCCAATGTTTGATAATCTCAATGGGTTATTGGTAAAACTGGCAATGTTGGAAGCTGTTGATTTAAGCCTTTTACAGCTCATCATTCTAATCTAGTTTTCTGTTTTATGCCTTGTGGTTAAACTTATCTGCTGGGTGGTTAAGGGCAAGTTTAACCACAACCTGTATAGCAAAACATGTAACTTTTGTATCTCTCAAGGTCAGTCAAATCCTCTTAGGGTTTACTTTGGAGCCATGTACATGGATTTTTTTTTTCTGTCCCTTTGAGACAGGGTCTCACTATGCAGTTCAGGCTGGCCTTGAGCTCACTTTTGTAGCCCAGGCTGGTCTCAAACTCACACTGATCCTCCTGCCTCAGCCTCCGAAGTGCTGAGATTACAGGTGTGTGCCACCACTCCTGGCGAGGGTAAATCTATTTTTATTTACTCTTATTTAATACTGAGGATTGAACTCAGCTCACCCTGAGCTACACCCTTAACCCTTTTTATTTTGAAATAAGGTCTTGCTAAGTTATTAAGTTTCTTAGGCTGGCCCCAAACTTGTGATTCTCCTTCCTCAGCCTCCCTGAATTCTGGGCTTACAAGTGTGTGCCACTATGTGTAGTTTATGTTTTTCTTTTTTGGCCCAATATTAAGGGGTGCAGAATGATTGATACATACATACAATGTGACAATGTATATCATTAAATCAGGATAATTAGTATGTCTATCATTGCAAATATTTGTCATTCTTTGTGTAAAGAACTTTGGAAATCTAGCTATTTTGAAATGTATACTTGTTCTTAGCTATTATCATTGCACTGTGCTATAGAATACTATAACTTATACATAGTTAAATGTGTTTTTTGTGGGTAGCTCTGTTTGTGGTCTATTGGGGACTCTCCATGCTGATTTCCATAGTGGTTATGCTACCAGTATAGAAGGGCTCTCCCCCACCCCTCCATCTTTGCCAACACCTGTTTTCTATATTCTAGATGATAACCACTGTAATAGGGGGTGGTGAGATAGTACCTCACTGTAGTTGTGATCTCACATTTTCTTAATAGCTAAAGCTGTTATAGAACAAATTTTCATTTACTTATGGGTCATTTGTACTTTTTTGAGAATTATCTGTTTGATTCATTAGGACATTTATTGATTGGGCTATTTTAGTTTTTTATGTTAAATTTTCTTAATTTTTTTTTTTTTTTTTTTTTTTTTTGTTATGGCCAGCTCAGTCTGCCTTGAGGGTGGGACTGGTGCAGCATGTGGTGTCAGGGATTGAACCTTGTTCTCTGCGGTTGCCTAAGCTTGCCTAAGCAGGTGCTTTAGACTGCTGAGCTGTCTTGCCAGCCCTTTCTTCAGTTTTTACCATATTTTATATATTAATCTTCTGTTGGAAGAATACTTGGCAAAGATTCTTCACCTATTTTCTAGGGCTCTCTTCATTCTGTTGGTTTTCCCCTTGCTATGTAGAAACCTTTTTATTTGATATAGCCCTATTTGTTAAAGTTTGCTATCACTTTTGGTTTTGTTGATGCCATGTTCAGAAAGTCTGTCTTTGCCTGTGGCTTCAAGTGTTTTCCTTCTAGCCATTTTAGGCTTATACTTAGGTTTTTGATTGATTTTTGAACTGATTTTTATACAAGGCAAGAAATAGTGATCTAGTTTCAGTCATTTGTACGTGTCTTCCCATTAATCCTGATATGTGAACTTTGTTGGCTTAAGAAAATCCTAGCATGTTAGTAAAGCACACCACTGAGTGTGTTGCAGTGGCATGGTTTTGGGGACCATATGTGACCCCTCCACCATCCCCCTCTGCACTGTTCCCTGCTCTGTATCCTGGCTACCATGAACTAAGGAGTTTTGCTCCATAGTGCCCTTCCACCATGACGTTTTGCCTTGGAACCAGTGGACCATACAATAAATCTCCTAAAACTGAACTAAACTGGACCTTTCTTCCTATGAGTTGAAGTGTCAGGTGTTGTGGCTCAGTGATGGGAAAGCTAATCCAGTGTGGATTTTCAGTTCTCCCAGCATCATTTGTTAAAGAGACTTTTCTTTGACTTTTGTTTTGGCCATCCTTGTGAAGAGTCAAATGGCTATAATTGGGTTTGTTTCTGTCCTCTATACTTTATTTATTTATCTGTGTCTATTTTCTGCCTGTACCATGCTGTTTTTATTTCTGTGGCTTCTTTGTGGTATTTGAAGTTGGTACCTCTAAGCTTGCTCGTTTTGCTACTGATTGCTTTGGTTATTTTTATTTATTTATTTATTTTTTTGTCTTTTTGAGACAGGGTCTCACTATGCAGTTGAGGCTGGCCTTGAGCTCACTTTTGTAGCCCAGGCTGGTCTCGAACTCGCACCGATCCTCCTGCCTCAGCCTCCCGAGTGCTGGGATTACAGGCGTGAGCCACCACGCCTGGCTGCTTTGGTTATTTTGAATCTTTTGTGTTTTCATATGAATTTTAGGATTGGCTTTTCTAGTTTTATGAAGAATGTTACTGAAATTTTGGTAGGGATTGCACTGAACTGTGTGTTGCTTTTGATAATAAGGTGAATTTGTGATAGTGATTCTACCAATCCATGAACATGGAGGTGTTTCTAATGTCTTCTTCCAGTGTTAAGTAATTTTTATTGTAGAGGTCTTTTACTTCCTTGGTTAGTATGATTGCTAGGGTGTGTGTGTGTGTGTGTGTGTGTGTGTGTGTGTGTAGGCTATTTTGAATGGTTTTCCTGGCTTCTGAAAAGAAATTCAATGAATAGTAGTCATTCTTCACAACTCCCTCCCTGCAGTCCCTGGTATCCAGTAATCTACTTTCTTTTGGTAATTGAGTAATTGCCTGGAATATTTCACATCAGTAGAATCATAAACTGTGTGGTCTGTTGTTTATGAGTTTTTTTCCCTTAGTATGTTTTTAAAGGTTCAATCGCATTGAAGCATGCATTATGTTTATTTCTTTTTATGGCTGAATAATATGCCATTGTATGGTTACAGATTTTTTGTTGTTGTTAATCCATATACAGCCTCTTCAATAAATGGTGCTGGCAAAACTGGACACCCATATGTAGACGATTGAAACTAGATCTTTCTCACGGTGTATTAAAATGCATTCACAATGGATCAAAGATCTGAAACTTTGAAACTGCTAGAAGGAAATCTAGTGGGACTCTTGAAGCCATAGGGGCAGGCAAATGGGTGCTGTTACGTTTTAGGCTGCTATGAATGGTGTTTGGAACATTTCACAGTTTTATAAAAACATTTTAACATATGAATACTATTTATACTAGAAGTAGTGAGAAAAATACAAACTAAGGCAGCAATAAGCAGTTCATAAAAGAGAATAGTGAATTTTAAATGGCTGTATTCTTAAAGAAGTGTGCCTTCTCAAAGATCATTATCTTATAGTTATATAAAAGAATATTGACAGATAACAGAAGAGAATTTGGCTTAGGTGGTTAAAGAATGATATTCAAGGCTTGAAAGTGTTCAGATTAAAATTTCTTGTGGATTTTGTCTCCCTTGATTTTGAGTTCTAAAGAAAGGTGTTTGATGTCTTTCTCCCCTCTCTCCCTGTACTAGAGAACTGAACCCAGAGGCAGTCTACAACTGAGCTGTAGAGCTGTAGCTCTAGCTGTTTTTTTTTTTTTTTTAGTTCTGAGACAAGGTCTGTGTTTTCCAGGCAAGACTTAAATATGCAGTCTTTCTGCCTTAATTTCCGCCAATGTTGGAATTAGAGTAGTATGCCACTGTGCTTGGTTTTATGTCTTATAATTTTTAAATGTGATATGTACATTATAGTGCATTTTTTCCCACTCCATGTTTGGTTATAATTTCAGTTGTTAAAGAATTTCAAAGCTAAAAGTTGTACTCTTTATGGCTAGATTCATCTGTTCATATTTTACTTCATTTACCTCCTATCTATCCATTCCTCAATCCATTTAGACTTAGATGTAGATAGAGGTTTGCATAAGTTTAAAATTTCTCCTTGTTCCGTCCGTCCATCTGTCTGTCCGTCCGCCTGTCTGTCGGTCTTTTCTCTTTCTTTCTTCCTTTCTTTCTTTCTTCTTTCTTTCTTTCTTT
The DNA here is from genome assembly GCA_004027025.1 of Myocastor coypus. Lineage (NCBI taxonomy): Eukaryota > Metazoa > Chordata > Mammalia > Rodentia > Myocastoridae > Myocastor > Myocastor coypus. The sequence continues at coordinate 6,473 of PVJA010039255.1, read as the reverse complement.
CTTTCTTTCTTTCTTTCTTTCTTTCTTTCTTTCTTTCTTTCTTTCTTTCTTTCTTCTTTCAAGACAGTCTCACTATGTAGCCCAGGATGGTCTCATACTCAGTGATCCTCTTGCTTCATCCTCCCAAGTGCTAGAATTGCAGGTATGAGCCATCATGCCTGGCTCAAAAATTTCTCTTTTGCTGTTTTAAATAATTTTTGTGAGAAAAAAGAATGTAATTAAGAGAAATAAAATTGAAATATTTAATTTATTTAAGTAAGGTTGCCACAAGTTGGATTTGCCACTAATTTTAGCTCCGTATGTTTTTAGGGTATATCTATGTTATGAATATGTTCACTCTTATATACAATAGTACATGCTATAAAATGGGAGAAATATGCTAGTAAATTTAATCCTTAAATCAATTTCAGTTAGGATTAAAGTATTTATATAAATGTTGAAAGTATTGCTATTTATTTAAATGTAGCTCGGACTCATAATGATCCTCCTGTTTTCAGCCTCCACAGCACCGAGATTATAGGCATGTGCAGCATTTGGTGTCAGGGATCAAATCCAGGTTGCTGCGCTTGCCTAAAAAGGCACTTAGTCTGCTGAGCTGTCTGGCTGGCCCTTAATTATTGATATTTTATAAGTATTAGAAGGTATCTATATATTTTTATTTGATGCGATAAAGAGGTTGGTCAGTGAGTTTCTGTATTATCCATTGGTTTAGAGTATAAGTTTGAGCTAAATGAATAGGACTGATAGCAAGATGTTTAGAAAGCCAGTAATTACTAAGTGACTTCTTCATGGATTATCAATACTTTTTTTTTTTTTTTTTTGTGGAACCGGGGATTGAACTCGGGTCTTTGCGCTTGCTAGGCAAGCTTATTTTACTAAGCTATCTCCCAGTCCCAGGATTATCAAAAATTGAACTGACTTTAATTTACATGAGATGTAGCAATATATTTTTTGTAGCAAAAAAACAATTCTGCTTTAGTGTTACATTAATTTATACTCATTCAGGTCTTTGAAGCTCATTTCATAGGAACATCACAGATTCAAGGCTATAAGTCTAAATAGTCCATGTTTTAAGAAAGAAAATTATACTACTTTAAGATGTTTCTGAGTTGTTAAAAACTTTCAAAGTTAAAAACAAAATATAACTGGGCATGGTGGCTCATGACTGTAATCCCAGCCCTTGGGAGGCTGAGGCAAGACTGCTGCAAGTTCAAGGTCAGCTTGGGCTGGGGAAATAGCTCAGTAGAATATGCTCTTGCCTGGCAAGTACAAGGGCCTAAATTCAATCCCCACTTCCACAAGGGGGGGGAAAAAGTTCAAGGTCAGCTGGAACTACATAGTGAAATCCTGTTTCAGAACAACAAAACAAAACCAAGTTCCCAACAACAAAACAGGTTTGAAACTTCGACTTTTAAATTGATCTAGCCCTCAAAAGAAACATCTATTTGTGAATGTCTTCTTTTTTACATATATTTCTTACTTTAAAAGTTTAATAAGCAAAACATCACGTTCTATGGTGCAGTGACTAAAAGGGGAATATTTTGCAGCTGTGAAGTTTTCCCTTTTGTTCTTTTTTTCTTTTTCCAAGGCATAGTGCTTGGTGGAAGAGATGTCTGAAGGTAGGATGATCAGAAACAGAGGTTGGCTAGGTGTTTGCTCATTTCTGTGTGTGTTCAATAATCTGCTATGAATATAGGGGACATGTGTTAGTTGATTTATGGGCCAAAGTATTGATTTTTATGTTTTCAGATTGCTAATGGGAGATTAAGCTCCCAGACACACATAGTTCCCATAAGTCTCTGCACACATATAATTAAAGTAACCACACAGTTCACTGAGGTTAGAGTTCCAGGCTGTGATTACAAGACTCCTTCTTTGTGATTTAAAAGCAGCTTGTAGCTGTTGTGCATGTTCCACTGAATGTGGAGGCAGCTGAACTGAGCTCTAGGCTTGGTTGGTCCTTCTATTCTTTAATAGTCAATCAGGGATGAGGCTTCTTTTAAGGAATCTTGAAGAACTACAAATTTTAGTAGGTACAGATTCAATATGTTATGAAATACTAAAATAAATCAAAATACTATGCTGCCATTCTCATTGCATGTTAAAGATGATTATGATATATTGCATGTGCAAGAATCAGTTTATGAATCAGAATTACAGAGTGATCCTTTTCTTTTATAAAGGTAAATACTCTCCATAAACACCAAATACCACATCATATATGTATATATATTTTGTTTAAAAAGTCAGAGTATAGACTAATTAAAAGTATAGACTAATTAGAAGTATAGACTAATTAAAATATATGTTCAGTAGCTAATGATAGCGAATACTGAGATACAGAGTTAGAGGCTTCTTTTTGTTCCTGGTGGGTTTTATTTATTTATATGTATTTGCTGTATTTTTTTATTAGTACTAAATATTTTCAGAATTATTGAGGTGGATCTTTTTGTGTGGGATGGCAGTGAATAGTTGGCTGCAGGTGGTTTTTATTCCTTTGGTGTGAGGAACGTGGGCTGACAGCCTTTGGAACTTTAATGCTGTGTAATATGCAGGTGCTTTTATTGTTTATAGATATGCTTAATCCTTGTTTGAAATGTGTACCATCTGTAAGCCTCCTAAATTCCATAGATTAATTAGCCTTTAAAGTAGGGCTGCCTTTTATCTGACTTTCAGTATAAACTCTTCCATCTGGGAACCTTCTCTTTTATGTGCTTACTCAATGTTCTGCGTAGTTCAGCACCCCAGTATTAATCATGGACTCTGGCATTCTCCATAATAATGAAGATAACCAAAAATAGCATTAGACTGAACAAGGTGCTATTGTCCAGAGAGTAGTTTGAAATTGGTGAATAATCTATCCATCAAAGACTTGTTGCGGTTGCACACATGCACACATACGTGTGTAGCATTACTGGAGAATGGATGATTGTTCTACAGGGAAGTTTTATAAATGGTGTTTAACATAGGCAGTTGTGTGAAGTTTTAGTTAAAAAAGAAACCCCAGCCAGGCGTGGTGGGGTATATCTGTAATTCCCACTGTCTGGGAGGCTGAGGCAAGAAGATTGCAAGTCTGAGTCCAGACTGGGCAATTTAGCAAGACCTTTTCTCCAAATGAAAAATAAAACAACTGGGTATAAAGGCCTGGGTTTCTATGCCCTAGTTCTCCCCAAAGAAAAGAAAAAGAAGAAAGACACATACCTGGGATTGAACTCAGGACCTTATGGCTTACCAGACAAGCACTTATTCCACTGAGCTATCTCCCTGGCCCCAAGACACATAGTTTTTGTGACATCTTACAGTATCATTTCTTTTCCTTCTGGGTTATGACTGAAAATACTGGTTTTGGCTTGCCTCTTTCCAGAAATGTAGTGTTTGGTTAGGGCATATGTTGTTCTTTTAAAAGAAATTGATATGAAATTATTTAATTTTATTTACTTATTGGTTATGGAATACCCTACAGTAAATGTTTTTTTTTTTTTTTTTTGTCTTTTTGAGGCAGGGTCTCATTATGCAGTTCAGGCTGGTCTTGAGCTCACTTTTGTAGCCCAGGCTGGTCTCGAACTCGCACTGATCCTCCTGCCTCAGCCTCCTGAGTGCTGGGATTACAGGCGTGCGCCACCACGCCCGGCTTAGTAAATGTTTGTTTTTAAAAATTCCATTATAAAACGTATAGAGGTCATTGACTCAGCCATCTATGTACTTTAATCAGTTACATGTTATTGTTTGGTGCTTTTTATGGACTTCATTATCTGAAAAATTAGACTAATGCTGTAATGCTTTATAAATTAGAGAACTTAAAAAATTTTGCTGATCAAATTTTGATTATGGTAGATATTGTAAGTAGATTTGGAATTTCAAGGTCTAAAATCTAGGGAGAGAAAGCTGACATTCTTTTTTTTTTTTTAAAGAATTTTTTATTTTATTTATTTTTTTCTTGTTTCAGAACCTTTGTTTGTTTATTCGCTCATTTTTTTTTTAAATTTTATTTATTATTATTATTTTTTCTTATTTCAGAACCCTTGTTTGTTTATTCACTCATTTTTATGGCCGGCTCAGCCCGCCCCGAGGGCAGGGCTGGCACAGCATGTGGTGCCGGGGATTGAACCGCGGTCCCTGAAGCCACCCAAGCTTCCCAAGTAGGCGCTTTAGACCACTGAGCCATCCCGCTGGGCCCCTATTCGCTCATTTTTATGGCCAGCTCAGCCTGCCCTGAGGGCAGGGCTGGCGCAGCATATGGTGCAGGGGATATAACCGTGGTCCCTGAAGCCGCCCAAGCTTTCGCAAGCAGGCGCTTCAGACCACTGAGTCATCCCGCTGGGTCCCTAAAAGCTGACATTCTTGAAACACTTGTGACTATAAGAATATTCTGATAGATATTCCAGATTATAAGTGTATAAGATGATGAGAGAAATAAAAATCAAGCAAGGATATTCAGTGTTTGGAGGGGCCTAAGAATGAAGTTAGTGGAGGAGATGGCATTCAAATGGGGATAAACTTTATAAAGAAAAATACGTTAGTCATATGGAGATTATGGATGAGTCTTAAGATAACAGTAGAGTTGGGCATGGTGGCACATGCCCGTAAGCCCAGCACTTGGGAGGATGGGACAGGAGGATCTGTCTGGGCTACCAAGTGAGTTCAAGGCCAGCCGAAACTACCCAAAACTGCATAGTGAAACCCTCAAAAAGACAAAAAACAAAACAAAACAAAAAATACCTCAAAAAACAACCAAAACAACAGGAACAGCAACAACAAAATAGCAGGTAACAATATAACTTGAATAGTTGTGTAGTTAGAGTAGAAGTATAGTAATTAGGGCATGGTCACCTGAAGGAGACCTTGAAAGCTAAAAAGAGGTAGGTAGCTGGGATGTATGACCACTTGCCCTTACAGTGGAGTATTTAGATAAAATTGGGGGAGGGAGTTATTTTAGAAATGGTAGATAGGATGAGACAGAGAATGTTACGGTTTATGTCTAGTTGTCCCCCCAAAGCCTCATGTAGTCATTGGGCGGGGACTTCTAGAGTTTGAGACTTAATCCTTGATCCCTAGGATTATGTGTTTCAGTATTGATAGGATTATGGGTTGAAGTACTTCTGGGATTATGGGTGTAGCCTAAGGCGGAGGCTAAGGCAGAGAGCCTGAATGTAATATAAAGAGAGGCAGAGAGACAGACTCGAGCTCTTGCTCTCTGCTGTTGCCTTCTGCTGCCGTTTGGTTGACTGCCTCTGCCACCATTTTATTGCTGTTCCACCACCATGAACTGGATGCTGTCTGCTCTGTTCCACTCAGCCTTGGGCCAGCCGAATATGTACTGAAACCTCCACAAACTGTGAGCTAAATTAATCTTTCCTTCCTTCATCTTGGGTGTCTGGTATTGGTCCCAGCAATGAGTAAAAAGTAACTAAGACAGAGAACAATTTGAACATTTAAGAACCCATTACAGTGGCCCACAGATGAGTTAACGAGTGCCTGTATTAAGAGGGTGACAATCAAAATAGAGAAAAAGGAATAATTGAGACAGTTTCATTGAAGGAGACTTGGTCTTTGGCATATATACTCACCTATATTCAGTGAGGGAACAAGGGATTGAGAAAGGGAGGAAATATAGGGAATAAACAAAAAGCAATATTGATCATTTCTTCCTTTATATTTAGTATTACATGTATAGATTTTTTTTTACATGTATAGATTTTTTTTAAAAACAGTGGAGGAGGATGTGGATGTGTTCAGTTTAGATGTACTAAATTTAAAATGATAACTGCAAGTAGAAGTGGCCTATGTAAGTTACTGGATATATGGTTCTGGAGCATAATGTAGGGCCAGAGATGCTGATCAGGGTGTGTATAGTCAGTCTTTTGTATCTGGGGGTTTTGCATTGGACTCAGCAACCGAATACAAAGTATGTGACAAACTTGCATGTGTACTATATATTTATAAACTTTTTTCCTTGATATTTCTTAAAAACCTCAGTATAACAAATATTTACACAGAATTTACATTGTATTAGGTAGTGTAAGTAATTTGGAGATGAGTTAGTGTAAATGGGAAGGTGTGAGTAAATTATATGCAAATGCTAAGAAAGCATTGTAGAGAAAGGAGCTGCTTATGTGTGGATTTTACTATCTGTGGAGGGCCCTAGAGCTGTTTCCTGTAAATACTGAGGGATTGTTTTGTATGCAGATGTTCTTTTTTTTAATTTAATATTTTTATTGTTTAAATTTAACAATGGTTATATTACTTATTTTCATCATCATATCAGTTTAGATTAATACATATAGGTATATAAGATTGATCAAACAATTAAACATTAATACTTTTAAATCAACATTACTTTTTTTTTTCTTTTCCCCTTTCTTTTTTTTGACAGTTGACATATTGCATATTGTCCTCACAATCGTTCTACAGAGTACAGTGTGTGGGCATGACCCACCTCCCTATTGATGCTGCTTAGAAAAAAAAAAAAAAAG
>PVJA010039254.1:0-19267 GCA_004027025.1 Myocastor coypus | reverse complement strand
GCATAAGAGGTCTTCCGTATCTGATTGTTGCGTTTTTTAGTAAAGCCAACACAGAACAGTCGAAGCAAATAACCATCGGTAGTCTTGACATCAACATGAGCTTCGATCATGGTCTGCCATTTTTTGACCATGGAACACATTTTGTCACGGGTGAGGTCCATGCCATGGAAGTTAGTCAGGCAGTTTTTGCCCTGAACATTTTCAGTAATTAGCTTGAATTTTCTAAAGGCAACCTCATCATTCTGCAGATCAGCAAGGCTCACTTCAAACACACGGCCTTTGAGCCCATCAGATGCAATTTTGGTTCCTTGAGTTCTGGTGACAAGTGTTTTTCCGATATTTCTTATGTTGAACATAGCGGGTGCCTTCACATCATAGCAGTCTTTTTTAGAAAATGGGTCAACCACTTTCTTCTTGGCTCCTTTTTTGCCACCTTTTGTAAGGCGCTTGTTCTTGCCTACCGCCATGGTGCTGCTCAGAGAGCCAAAAAAAAAGCAAGAAAGTGAAATTTTATGTAATAAATATCTACAATGATTTGACAAAGTATGTGTGTCTTTCTTTGATTATTCATCCAAGTATCAGCAGAAGTCAGGTCCTGATGTCATGTGGAATGTCCCCTTCATCCTTGGTACTCTGTTCTTTGTGCCCTTGATGGAGGAATCCAGTTAAAACCCCCAGGCAGCCATGCAAAAGCATAAGTAGCATTTATGTAGCATAGTAATACAGAGAGCTTCATACTTTGAGTGAGAAGGTGGATGGGTCAAGGACACCTGCCCCAAGTGCGAGTGTGGATATACTGTGTACACTCAAGAGTTCTCCTGGGCTTGGGAGCTGTGATGCTCATCACTGTTTTGTTTGCGTAATGTATAAGCTAATCCACACTTCTCTTTAGGAGTTACTTTGGAATGGGGATATCTCACAAATGTCTTTCTATTCCTGTTGGATGTTCCCTCAGGAGAATACATAAGAATATTCACTAGTTTAAATATCATATGTTTTTTTTATATGAGAAACCCAAATCATAAAAAAAAGAGCAGGGCTGAAAAGATGGCTCTGCAGTCAAAATTGCTTGCTTAGGAAAGCTTAGGCAACCACAGAGACCACAGTTCGATCCCCAGCACCACATGCTGCACCAGCCCTCCCAGCCCCCACGGAAGGCTGAACCGGCCATAAAAATAAATAAATAAATAAATAAATAAATAAATAAATAAATAAATAGCAAAGTAAAAGATAGGGAGCAAGAAGCAGGGAGACAGCTCTTGCACAAATGAGAGGGCGATTGAGAGGTGGAGGGAGGGGAATGAGGCAGGGCATGAAGACGAGCTACGTGCCTGAAGGACTCTGCAGGGGGTGTGAACGCTAGGTCCTGCCAATGTGCACTCATAAAAATAATTAAGAAAACTGAATCTAAATCAGGTCTCAGCCCAAGGAAGAGATCTTTAAACAATGCTCCCTTTCTGGTATCAGCGGGCATAGACTGTGGTACCCAGGACTGTTATGCTCTGGTCATAGCCAGGGCCAGGTATCTGAAAAAATGAGCACAGTGCAGTCTTAAAATGTTACCATGGCCTGTGGAGATTCTGTTAGGTCAGAAACACACTAGATTATTATCAATGAATTGCACACCAAAGTCTTTCTTTACTTGACCATAACTGCTGAGTACCCAACTATTTGCCTTCCGGGTATCTTCCCAGAAGAACTAAAAGCATCATACCATAGCAATAAATGTGCACCCATGTTTTTAGTGGCACAGTTTGTAATAGCTAAGTCTTGGGGAAAAAAAGATGTGGTCTTTTTTGTACAAAGGTGCAGTGCTTAGCCATAAAAAAAAGGATAAGCCAGAGACTTCAATAGGGAAATGGATGCGGCTCTAGGCTATACTCATGAGTGAGATGCATCAGACACCCATGTAAACACTGTATTGTGTCTCTCCTGTGAGAAGCTGACAGAATAACAGCCAACATGTACAATAGATACTATAAAATGAGGATAAACTTCAAAAGGCAAGAGAAATTGGGATGGAGGAATGGAGAAAAGAAGAAAGGGGAAAACAGAAAGTAGTAATGATTTCTTTTTCATTGGAAAAAAAGGCTTATCCTAATATTGTATGGGCAACTAAATGCTGATATCTTGTACTCTGAGTAACTAAAGATATCAATATGCAATGCAGGGGGCCCAGCGGGATGGGTCAGTGGTCTAAAGCACCTGCTTGGGAAAGTTTGGGCGGCTTTAGGGACCGCGGTTCGATCCCCGGCACCACATGCTGCGCCAGCCTTGCCCTCTGGGCGGGCTGAGCCGGCCATAAAAATGAGTGAATAAACAAACAAAGGTTCTGAAACAAGAATAAATAAATAAATGGCAATAAATAAAATAACATAAAAATTATTAAAAATATGCAATGCATTAACCATTGTTACCTTTCTATTGCTTTGTTTTGAAATTTTGTTTTATTTTTTCTCTTTGAAATAAAAAAAATGTTCTAGTTTCTAAAATGAACATTAGATTTAAATAGAAGTTTTTGTTGTGATTTTATTTATTTATTTATTTATTTATTATTGGTACTGGGAATTGAACTCAGGACCTTGCACTTGCCAGATGGGCACTGTTCTGCTGAGCTATATGCCCGGTCCCTTGAGTAGAGATATTTGAAAAGAAAATATTCAAATGATAAACAGGTACAAGAAAAACTATTTAATCTCCCAAATTACCAGGGAAATAAACATGAAAACCAAAATGAGATGTTACCCCATGTCATCTGGAAGAGTAATTCTGAAAAAGGCAAAAGAGAAGCAAGCGGGATGAAGATGTGGAAAAGGGAGCCCTTAGACACTGTGGGGGGGATGCAAATTAGTGCATTCACTAAGAAAACTGTATGGAGATTCCTCAAAGAATTAAAAATAGATGCACAATATGATCCCCAAACCCTGTCACTGGGTACCCATCCAAAGAAATGAGATCAGCGTGCTGAGGAAGCACCCGCACTTCCGTGGTGACCGAGGCACTGCCGGCCACAGCTGAGCGGCAGAAGCAGCCTGAGTCGTCGTCATCTGATAAATATCCGAAGAGGGGGACGTCCGTGTGCACAGCGTGGTGGAGACCTGTATGAGAAGAGCAAGCTTGTCTCATCTACAGAAACGTAGTGGAACTGGAGGACAGAAAGTTAACGACAAAAGCCAGAACAGAAACAGAAGCTTCCCGACGTTTTTTTTTGGAATCCAAAAAAAAAAAAGACAACAATTCGTTCTACAGGCAGAGTCAATCAGCTGGGGCTCTTTTAGAAGAGTTTGTTTTTGTTTTTTTGTATGTAGGATCTTACTAAGCAGCTCCAACTCATAGCAGTGCCCCTGATTTCTGCCTTCCTACGGTGAAATTACAGTCACAGGCATGCGCTGCTGTGGCCGTACTCCACTGCTAGTTTAGCATGTCTGGGGTTGGGGCAGGGCCAGTGCCGTGCAGTGCCAGGGACTGAACCATGGCCCTTGCGTTTACCTAAGCAAGTGCTGAGCCTGCTCAGCTATACTGCCAGCCCTAGAAGAGTGCTTTTTTTTTTTTTTTTTTAAAGTTTAGTTACATCTTTATTCACTTGGTGTGTTAAATGCACAATGAGGTACTCAGTACACCCTAAAAAGAAACATCAGCCCTGTCAGCATGGTATTTAGTTTTTAAAAAGCAAGGGCATAGGCATTGTATTGATTACACAGCAGTTACAAGGGTCTTGGTACAGTGGTACTTATAGTGTAAAGGAAACAGGCGGAAAACTTACACCATGTAAACACACAGGTCAGAGTCACTGTGGGGACGTGTATGCAGAACAAGGGGCCCTGGCGCGGCCTTGCTGCTTCTCCCCTGCAGCAGCAAATGGCCTCAAGAACAGCTTGCTTTGGTGTCAGTGGGACTGTGTGCAGCTGTGAGACAAGTCCCGTGCCCTGGGCACACAGTGAGACAGCCAGCAACATGAGGGCCCATACCTAATGTCCCAAGCACCTACGACAGGAAAGTGGGTTCCACACCACTCAGGCCACAGGCAAAGGGAGCACGGCATGGGGATTCTGTGGTCACTTCCACCGTGGCCTCAGGAGGCCTCAGCCCAGAGCGTTCCCAGCAGAAGAAACCCACAGCTCCCAGCTGCTTTGAGGAAATGACACAAGTGACATGACTCAGGATTGCTGCTCCCATTGCATGGCACCTCGAGCAGAACTCGTGGAGACCTTCTAGCTGCTCCCTCCCAGCCTCTGCCTGCAGCCTGGTGGGCCTCGAGCTCTCCCAGGAGGGAAGGGGAGGGAAGCCCTTTTGGAAGTGTTCTGTGTCTCGAATGTCTCAAGTTAAGCTGCTGCCCCAGCTGCAAGTTCCTACTATGGAAAAAGCATTAAAATAACTGAATGTCCGTTTTACTGGCAATTTAGGATGCAAAGTATTTTAGTTTTAAACTTCTAAACTTTGAAAACAAGGTAGCTGAGGTTTAATAATAGAGCTTTCCAAAGCTGAGTGTGCTCTCTGGAACTCAGTTTTTCTGCATGAAATACAAAAACAACTTCCTGAAACTCCTATGTGGGAACAAGACTTTCCTGACGACCTGACTATGTGAGCTGAGCCTTCTCGGTTGTAACATCCCTTTTTGTCCTTGGCAAGGGCTCAGGGACCTCCGCACACTGCTCTAGGCGCACGCAGACAGCCTCCACCCGCAGGTCTCCTAGGAGGCCGATGCCATGTACAGGAAGCCATCCTCGTCCTTGTCGCTCTCGTACACCTCTGAGATGGGCATGGACACACTAACCATGCTGTGGCCATTTTCCAGCCCGCAAGAAGGCCTGGATGGTGTTGAGCTGCAGGCCGCCTGATGATCTTGGGCTCACTCATGTTGACATGGTTGGGGACCAGGAACTTGGTTTTGTCCAAGACAGGCAGCTGCTTCTCGCCCTTGTATTGCTCTATGGTCACTGGGATCTTGTGGGATGCTGCTCTTGGATGAGCCCGACGTCTTCTACTTTGTTCGAAGGTCCGGCGCGGCTTGAAGGTCTTTTCCAACGGCACTGTGCTGGGGTCCCAGGGGCGGCTCTGGCTCTGGCTCCCATGATGGCGACTTCCCTTATGTCTCCTCAGCCTGCAGCCCAGAAGAGTACTTTTGGAGTCAGTGTTTCAAGCCTGTTTTGATGCCAGGGGAAGGAATTTTCCAAGTAGCCTCTTATTTTGATTTGTCAGGATAAATAAATGCATTTATTACTCAGTATACAAGGTGCCTTTGGAACATGTGTAAATTATGACGAGTGCTGCTGCTACTGAGTGCCATTTAATGGAAAGGAAGGCTTATAAATACGTACTGGGGTCCTCATCCACCTTATTGACCAGACCTACCACCATGCGACTTCTGGCTCTTTTGCAAACTCAACATGACCATGAAACGTCAACAGTAAGGCAATCACGACTAAAGACATACGGGAAAGAGGACTCCCAGAGCTGCTTCAAAACATGGAGAGAATGATGGGATAAGTGCGCTTCAAAGGAGGAGGGGAAGAGGGGCTGGGGAGATAGCTCCGAGGCACAAGTGCCTGCTGGGCAAGTGCAAGGTCGTGAGTTTGAACCCTGGTCCCACAAAAAACAAAAAACAAAAACAAACAAACAAACAAACAAACAAAAAAAAACAAAGGAGGAGGGGAAGGATTTTGAAGGACATTAAATGTAATGTATTTCTTATTATAATAAATTTTAAAAATTTAAACGTTTGCTGGTGCTGAGGAGATAGCAGAGAAGTCTATGTGTCTGCTTAGGCAAGCCCAAGGGCCCTGGGTGTGAGCCATGGTGAGCCAGCACTGCCTCTGGGGTCAGAGTGAGCAAAGCTGCCATGACTGGGTGTGGTGTGGGGGCACACACCTGTAATCTCAGCACTGGGGAGGCTGAAAATAGGAGAAGCTCTACGCGTCTGAGATGCGTAGGGAAACCCTACACATCAGATACACACAATTAAACAAAATTTAAACATTCGTTATATTTTCCCAATCATATCTTATATAGTTTTAATGAATGTACTCATCTGCTATTAATTGCTTACACTGCTTTTGAGAGTATCCTAAAGCTTCAGTTCCCTTATATTTTATTGCAAGTGAAGTCCATTCCTTTGGGAACAAATTGAAGTTTGTGGTTAGCAGCTTGCTTCTTCCCTAGGCTGACTTTCTCTCTCTCTCTCTCTCTCTCTCTCTCTGTCTATGTGTGTGTGTCTCTGTCTCTCTGACTCTCTCTGTCTCTCTGTCTCTGTCTCTGTCTCTGTCTCTGTCTCTCTGTCTCTCTTTCTCTCTCCAGGCAGACTCTTGCACTGCTGAGCTATGTCCCCACTCCTAGGCAAATTTCTGAACCTGAATTTAGGGGTTGTGGATGGGAACAGAGTAGTGCTTCTCCCTGAGCGTGCCTTGGCTGAGGTGCTAGTCCTTTGTTAGAGAGGAAGCACAGCCATCTCTCTTTATGGAGAAGCCTGGATGCACACATGAGGCTCCCGTATTCTCAGAGCCCTGTGCCCAGGGTGCAACCGCCATCCCAGCAGAAGGATTTGGATGAAGAAGCACCGCTGTAATCCATGAAAAGCCTTCTCCCTGTGACACTCTCAGGGAGCCATGTAGTCCCTGGGCCCTTCCACCCCTAAGTCTAGATTCCATTTGGCCAATGACAAACCTGGGTGGCATCCAGGGAGGTTTCCCTAGGAGAGTTTGAGAGCCACCTGTACTGTGCTGGAGTGAATAAGTTCCTGGAAACTTTTCCAGAGACACTCAAAACTTTTAAGTTTCCTATGTTAGCTACTTTCCTCTTACAGGAGCAAAACACCTGACACCTGCAGTTTAAAGGAGGAGGCGTTTATTTTGGCTCTTGTGTTGCAGTCCATGCTCTGCAGGCTCCAGGGTGAAACCGGGCAGCAGAAGGTCATAGCGGAGGAAAGCAGAGGGAAAAGGAGAAACGCAGAGAAGAGCCGCCCTTCCCAACCACGCCCTCGTGGCCACCTCCAAGCAGGCCCCGCCTCCTGCGTCCAGCCAGCCAGGCACTCATCTGCGAGCTAGTCCACTTCAAGAAGAGCCCCTGCGTGGGCCCAGCCACTTCCCAAGCCAGGTGACTTTTCCAGGACGTTTGCAGTCCACGTGTCGTAGCTCCCTGTGAATTTTATTTTATTTTATTTTATTTTTTATTTTATTTTATTTTTTTTGGCTTTTTGAGACAGGGTCTCACTGTGCAGTTCAGGCTGGCTTTGAGCTCACTTTTGTAGCCCAGGCTGGTCTCGAACTCGCAGCGATCCTCCTGCCTCAGCCTCCCAAGTGCTGGGATTACAGGCGTGAGCCACCACTCCCGGCTTCCCTGTGGATTTTAAATCCATCGGTGTCGTGCACACGCTCATCGTCCCTCTCCCATATTTGGTGGTGAAGTCCATGACTTTTGCCCGCCCCCGCCAAATCTCCTACCTTCAGATTCCTGCTATTTCGTACCTGAAACCCCTATTTCGCTTGGGATTCTTAGACTGGATTTGCCTTTGTAACCAGATTCTAACGAAAAGGCTTCAGTTCTTAGGACAGGTGTTTTAGTAGTTGTTGTGTAGATGAGAGAGCAAGAGAGACGGACAAAAAAGATAGAAATATTCTAAGCAAGAATGAGGGGAGTCCTAGAGAAGACAGGAGTCTTTAGAGACTCCTGTTATATGGGCCGTCCCCAAGGAAGAGAAGCGAAGGACACAGGTCGAACACTAGGAGAAAGGTGATGGACGCTGTGTTCACTGGCTCTTCTGAGAACCTGAGCTTAGGGTGAAATTAAGTGTGCTGGCTAATGATTGGGTGCAAACAAACTTCTTAGGGAAAATCAGGAGGAAGCTAGTGGGGGCTCGGAAAGTTTGATTTGGGACGATCCCCATGAAGGAAAGAGAGGAGGAAATCCATTTGAGTAGGTTGTATTTTACGGGCAGTATAGCTGTAAGAAACAATTGCCAAGGCCTGGGAGAGGCCTTCAGGCCCAGTCAGAGGAGACCCGATACTCCAGGCGGCGAGCCCTCCAGTGGCTGAGTGTGGGATCCCTGGCTGAGCGCCAGCTCTGCATGGGATTTGGAGCGCCGCGCTGGGTCTGTCTGTCACTGAGTTGCCTGCAGTCAGGAAACGAAAGGCACATTATCCTGGTACTTCCCAATGCTTATGTGAGCTCTGCTGCGGTAGCTTTCAGGGGTCAATAAGAGCTTGAGATGGGGCTGGGGAGATAGCACAGGGGCACGAGTTCCTGTCTGGTAAGTGCAGAGTCCTGAGTTCAATCCCAGGTTCTGGAAAAAAAAAAAAAAAAAAAAAAGAGCTTGAGGTGCTCCATGTCTTAATTTTCTCACTTGGACACTGGCTGGGACTGGATAAGTGGGAAACACCCTGCAAACTTCTTGCACAAGAGTTCCAGTATTTCTAGCTAAGTTAGCATCTCTTGTTTTTGTTTTTGTTGTTGTTTCATATAAAGAGATTTAAGCAAAGTAAATCATCTATGTAGTGTTAAACATCAAAGAATCCAGGCAAGCCTGTTGCCTGTCGCCTTACTAACAAACGACACGGCTAACAGTAATGACATCTCCTTACCAAATGCTTTATGTACCATTTTTACAAAGCCACTGTATCCAATTCTTTCACACTTGATTCTGCTCTCTGGGAAGATCTCTTTAGCAATTCCTATTTTGAATTTTCCTGAGAGCTACCTCTATGAACTTACATATGGTTAGCTTCTTACTTCTTCATTATTTTGAGATGGGTGTCCCTTAGGAATGCAGCTTTTGTGGTTCCTGGAATGGTTGATGCATTGTACCAACTGGAGAAGTTTGGGCGTTCAACTAAGGGGCTCAGCAGGGGCTGGAGCCCTCGCTTTGTGATCATCCACATCCGGAGCTTGAGGAAGGCCTGGAGACGGTGGGAACGCTGCATGCACGTACACTTGCTCTGGGGGAAGCTGTCCTGCTGAGAAGGGAGGCAAAGCCTTGCTCTTCTCGCTTTCGCCCTTGTTGCTTTCACTGGCTTATGCCACTTTGGGCTGTTACCTCCTCACGATGCTATCCTGCCTGGGAGCCAGCTGACTACAGACTGGAACCTCTGCAAACGGAGCTGAACAAATCCTTCTTCCTGAGTTCTGGGCATTGGGTATTCTGTCTCAGCAGGGAGAAAAAAGAAACCAACATGGCTCTAAAAATTTAGCTCCATGAAAAGGCAGCTTACGAGGAAAGAAGATGATCAAAAGAAGATGTTATTCATAAATAAGAAACAGAACCAACTCCTCTGGCTACCCTGACTCTTCTGGAAGTGTCTCAATCACCTTTAAAGCAAGAAACAGGCAGATATAATTCACTAATCCTACTAGGTAACACAAACCAAATGTTCCGGTTACTTTGTCCTGTACACTTGAGAAAACAAAAGATTAGGTGGCGCTGTCATGCCAAATACCATTCTTAACACACCTGAAAGGGCCTGGGATTAATTAACTCCAGCTACTGCTGATAGTGCTGTTTGATACTGGGACATGGGTAGTTCTTTTATCAATTAGTTTGCACTATGTTCATGCTTAACCTAATTACTGAGTAACAAAGGAGTGTTCATTTCTTTTCTAATTCATTCTAAATTAAATATATTAAGGCTAACTCTTGATAGATTCTGTGAACTATATGTAACTCAGTTATCTTCTTTTTCTAATAAAAGACTCATTTAAAAACAAAACAAAGAAAATGGAGAAGAAAAAGACATCCAATGAAATGTGAAAGAATTATTTACATTACATTATCTTTAGGTCTGTTTTATATCATGGAAAATGAAATTATTTTGTTCTCTCAACATACAGCTTTGAAGGAGAGAAGGGAAACTCCTCAGGGCAGGGCTGGTAAGCTTTGTATGGTTGACAAACTTCAATCTCCATGCCACTTATTTCTGGCAAAGTGCCAGTGTTATAACTCAACCTGAAACTGAGGTTTAGCTTAGAAAATGCAGCTGGAATAGGATACTCAGCTACTGGGGAGTGGCTCAAGAGCTGCCGGAGAAGGCTCTGCGTGCCTGCTGGGGCATGCACGCCGTACTTTGTCAAGTGTGTTTCTAGTCAAATTTCTCATGGGCGAGGCATGATTTGGGCATTTTTATTTTTGTCATCATCATTACCATTGTCGTTGTGGTTTTGAGACAGACGCTTGTAGTGTACCCCAGGATGGCCTTAGACTTGCAATTACCTTCCTGCCTCAGCCTCCCCAGTGCTAGATCATAGGCATGCACCACCGTGCATGGTGTAATTTTGAGCATTTTATTATATTTTTTATGGTTAAAAAAAAGTATGTTTGGAATTCTGAGCATCAATTTAGATGATCCAGATTTTTTTGACAGCACCCTAAGTGTCACAATTGTGGGTGAGCTGGTCCTAAGTTTCCTTCTTTCCATCAGGTCTGACAAGGGCAGTGCCTTGGCTACCTCAAGGCCCTAGAGCATCTTCCCTGCTTGGCCTCGACATCTGCAGTGAACGTCAGTGTGCGGCCGTCCTCTGCCGGCTCCATGGCTGATTTCCTGGTCAGAACAGCTGGATGGCAGGCAGAGACATCACACTGTTCCTCCTTCGTGCTCTTCACAGCATGTTTGGGCTGTCTCCGGAGGCTCCATGTCTTGGGGGATGCCAAAGGTGGGTGATGTGCAGAACCTCATTCATGGCTGTGGATGCCTCTCAGCAAGGTTTCTTGGCATTTACAGCTTTGGCTTCAGCTTTGGGATGGACAGGAGCTTCCCTCGCTGCCTTTGACATCTTGGTATAAAAACTTTGGGGTATTGTAAAGAGGCTCGTGTGTACCGGCCTGAGGGCTGCATTTTCAATAACTGTGCTAATGGTTTCAAGTTGGCTGTGTCAACATGGATCTGACTTCGTCCAGTTTTTCCTTCTCTGTGACTTTTTTTCATAGCTAGCCAAAATAGAGGTTAGGTTAAGATGGATTCAACATGTGTATTGCAATTTGTCCAGTCACAACTTCAGCAGCAGAGCTGTGAACTCTTTAGCCGCAGCTTGAGTGCTTTGTAGACCCACATGTGGTTGCAGCATGGGGTTGGGTGCCCTTGGCAAAGGGGGAGCTTGTGTAGCACTCTGTACTGCTGCCCATTGTCTTTGCTCACTTTGACCCCAGGTACCGAAACTTCTCTGTCACTTGGAGATTTGATCATGTGCAACAAGGACTGATGATGTCATAGGCATTAAATGGTATTGTGCTTTCTTTGGCTCACACAAGAGTCTCCCTTTTATCCCAACAGAGGTGAAAGTCCCTGCATTATTAATGTAGAAAATTGGAAAACATTATTTGATGCTAATTTATGATGAATATTCATTGCTCTATGTGGTGTCTCCCAGCTCCTGATGTCAGGAGCACATAACTGAATTTTATTTCTTTAATATACAAAAGAGGTGCAGTATGAAGACTTTGTGAACAACAGACAGTGCTCCTGGAATAACTCCTGAGTGGGTAACGATGTCATGGCCCCATTGTCTTAGAGACTTTTTTATTGCAGAGACATAACTCCAAGCCAGGCAAAGGTTATTAGGCTCACAGTCTATAGAGACTTTGTAGGTGCATGGCAGAGGAGGGCATCACAGAGGAGGGGGAGCTCATGCTATGGCCACAGGAAGCAGAATGGGGCCCAGGGAGGAAGGAGGTATTTAGACCCTTGCAGGACACGCTACCAGTGACTACCTCCCTTGGCCACACTCCACCTTCCACATGACATTCAGTTATACGCTTGCCATGGACCAATCCTCTCATGACTGTCAGCCAATCGTCATGGTCTAGTCACCTCGTAGAAGCCCACCTATGAGTGCACGAGGCTTTGGAGGGACAGCTTGAGAGAAACCATAGCACTATGACATTTATAGATAGTTCATTAATGTTCTTTTTTGTTTTGGTTTTGGTCCAGTCCTAAGTTAATTTTAAAAATCCTTTTCTAAACAGGTAAAGGAGAATAGTATAATTTGGCAGGGGAAATAGGGAGGGTTGAGACATGGTCTTGCTATGTAGTCAGGCTGACATCTAGTTTGGGGTGATTCTTCTGCCTCAACCTCCCAGTGCTGGTACTGCAGGTGTGCACCACTATGGCTGGTGCAGGAAAAGACAGTTTAGACTTACACTGTCCAATAAGGAAGTCAGTGGCTCTGTGTAACTATTAAGATTTGAAATGTGCTGATTTGGACTGAGACATTTTTTAAGTGTAAAACACACCAGATTTCAAGTGTCACTAAACCAACATAAAGGGCTGGGAATGTAGCTCAGTGGCACAAGCACCTGTTGGCAAGCACAAAGTTCTGAGTTTGATCCCCGGCACCAATAAAGTAAAATAAAAAAAAGAAGCAATATCAAATGTGTCATTAATTTTTATAGATCACACGTTGAATTAGCAATATTTTGGGTATATTTGGTTTATTATACATATGTGTATACATGAAAATTCATTTTAACTCTATATTTAGCTTTAGACTTACATGTGTGACTTAACTGTATAGTTTGACTGTAAATCTTCCAGAAAGAAAGATGCAGAAGCATTAGGGTATTTATCTATTTTATGACAAGAAAATGTTAAAAAAAAAAAAAAAGGAGAGAGGGCAGAGTGGGTAGAAATCAAGAAAAATATAGTAGGAATAAGGTAAGTATTCAACACAGATTTGTAAGTTTCATGATCCTACCAATGGGTTCAGAGACATCTAGGTGAGGGAAGCGTGCCTATGAAAGAAATTGTTTTTATAGGTTTTTAAGTTATCCTGTTTCGGGGGTAGTGGCATGTTATATTGAATCTTCTTTTACTAGAGTCATTAACAGATTATTAGGGAGTGAGACAGGTGGAAAAAGTCTTAGAGCTAGACTGGAAATAAAAAACACTCTTTTTAACATCATATTGTATTCTGAGTGACAAGGAGATACACGTAATAGTTAATCATCTCAGTGGTTATCATTCTGAGTAGCACATTATTATGCTTCCAGTTTCAAAGCCCCTTCTATTTAATTTCAGAGATTCCATTCTTCAAAGAATAACTTGCAGAGTAGGGTGCTGAAAATGTGCAAAGAAGTATATGAATAATCTTTCAGCTAGGTAGGAGAATTGTCTGTACTGCATCCATGTTGTGTGTGTTCACATTCAATGTGGGCAGTGGCAAGAGGCAATTCTATGCTAACTTTCATTTTGTACTAGAAGGGGTTAAAATTCACAGCAGTCAAATCCATGATTGTTTCCTTAGCTCAGTAGAATTTTCATTTGGATTATAGATGGGAAAATACCTGCATATCATTAAAAGAAAATTTACAACCAACAGCACCCTTAAAGTCATATGAAGAAATGGTCCCCTATGTAAACATTATTTGTAAACTTCCCTATAGTTAAATAGATAGCCAAAGGGTCTAGTCTAGTTGTGGAAAGAGATAATAAGGACTGCAATGCCAAGAACCTCAACAGAAGGAATATTCCAGGTAAGAGAGACAAGTACGCAGAAAAGAAGAAAGGGGGCTTAAACCAGGAAAATGACATGACAAGGATAGGTCAATATATATCATTTATAACAATTTATAACAATTTATAACAATTAAGGTCTCAATTCAACAATTGAAAGAAACACATTGGCAAGATGGATTAAAATGAAAGAGTCAACACTAACATGAACACAAGAAGCACATTTAACTCAAAAGGAAGTTCACAGACGGAAAGTCAAAGGATGGAAAACAGTACTCCTTGAGACAGAAACCAGAAAAAAAAAAAGCAGGGGTAGCTTACCTGTTTGCAGACAATGTGAACTTCAAACCAGCAACAACCAGAAGAAATAAAGAAAATCACTACATACTTGTTAGGGGAAAACTAAGAGACGAGAGACAATCATAAATACATATACACCAAATTCAGGAACACCCAATTATATAAGACAAATTTTATCAGACACGAAAAATCAAATGACAAATAATACAATTGTAATGGAAACGTTAATACCCCATTGTCATAAAGAAAAAGAACAATTAGGCAAAAAATCAGCAAAGAAATAACAGAACTAAATCAAACTTCTGAAGAAATGGACTTAGTAGATCATTACAGAGGGTTTGCCCCAGAACATCAGAATACATATTCTTCTCAGCTGAATATGGGATGTTCTCCAAAATAGACCACATACTAGCTCATAGAACATGCTTCCCTAAATGGAAAGGAGTTGAAATATACCATATACAACCCCAGGCCATGGTACAATGAAAGTGGAACTCAGTGACAAAACAAACCACAAGAACTTCATAAATAAATGCAAATTAAACACCATTGTACTGAACAAATAATAGGTCACAGGTAGAGTTAAAGAAGGAATTAAACTGTTTATACTATTAAGTGATAAGGACAATATAACATACTGGAACTTCTGGGTCACAAAGAAAGTTTCCTATGAGGAAAATCTATAGCATTGATTTCCCATATCAGAAAAACAGAATAAGATAAGAGAAAAATGAATTACATTGAGGCTGTAGCTTCTAGAAAAAGAAGAGCAAATCAAACCCAAAGCTTGATCAAGAGATGAAATGATAAAAAGCAGAGCAGAAATTAATACAACAGAGACAAAGAAAACAATATAAGAAGTAGTTAAGAGCTTGTTATTTGTTGGTTTTTTTTTTCATATCCATTTCAGTCTTTCTTTCTTTCTTTCTTTCTTTCTTTCTTTCTTTCTTTCTTTCTTTCTTTCTTTCTTCCTTCCTTCCTTCCTTCCTTCCTTCCTTCCTTCCTTCCTTCCTTTCTTTCTTTCTTTCTTTCTTTCTTTCTTTCTTTCTTTCTTTCTTTATCTCTTTCTTTCTTTCTGGGTCTCACTACTGAGTCATAATGATCCTCCTATTTGTACCTCCCAAGGGCTGGGATTACAGACACGTGCCACCACGGCCAGTATTGCCAGTTCAGCGCGCTCTAGAGTGGGGCTGGTGTGACACAAGGGGCCAGGAACCGAACCCTGGCCCCTGTGCTTCTTCTAAGCAAGCGCTAAATCTGCTGAGCTACACCGCTGGCCCAAGAGTTTGTTATTTGAAAGATTAAATAAAATTGACCACATTATCAAACAGAGAGCAGAAACAAGCTTCTGGATTCTAAAGCCAATCAGTGATATTTTAATGAGACAATACAAGATCTTTATTTAAAAAAAAAAACAATAAAATAAAAAGAGTAAAGAAAAGACTCAAATTCATACAATTAGTAATGACAATAGTGAAATCATAACAGACTCTTTAGAAATCAAAAAGACCAACTATACTGACTTCTAGAATTTATAGTCTGATATTCTAGATACATATGAACTATGAAAGCTGACTCAACAATATGTAAAAAATCAGGGATCTGGGCATGGTGGCACATGCCTATAATTCCAGCACTTGAAAGGCTGAGGCAGAAGGATCAGTGTGAGTTCAAGACCAGCCTAGGCTACAAAAGTGAGCTCAAAGCCAGCCTGAACTGCAGAGCAAAACTCTGTCTCAAAAAGACAAAAACAACAACCAAAAATCAACAATATTAAAAACTAAGAGAATCAATATCATTCAATAAAATTAAAGATGTAATTTAAAACCTACCACCAAGTAAAGGCCCAGTCTATGATGGATTCACTGCTGATTTCTACAAGAAATTTGGAGAAGACCTACTACTGCTATGACTTAAACTCTTCAGTGAAATTGAAAAGGAAGTGTTATTCTCAATTTCATTCTTGAAAGGAAGAGTTACCTTGATATTAAAACCATGGGAGTACCCAACAAAGAAAGAGAACTGTAGGTCAATTTCCATAATGAACACAGATTGAAAAATTCTAACTAAGACACTGGCAACCAATGCAGCAAATCACCGAGTAGGTTATATACCATGACCAAGGAGAATTAGAATTCATCCCATGGATACAAGGATGGTTCAATGTATACAGATTAATAAATTTAACACCATATTAACAGAACCAAGTACAAAAACCATATAATTATCTCAATAGATGTAGAAAAAATATTTGACAATGTCTAACACCCATTCATGACAAAAACTCACAGAAAAATTGGAATATGTGGTCTTAATCTATATGTGATAAAGGCCATCTATGACAAAACAATAATCAACATCATTCTAAATGGTTAAAAAACTTTGAAGGCTTTTACTCTAAAATCAGAAACAAGAAAAGGATGTCTACTGTCACTTCTCTTACTCAGTGTAGTTCTGGAAACATTAACCAAAGCAATTAGATTAGAAAAAGAAGCAAAACGAAATAAGGATAAAAAAAGAAAAGTTAAATTATTATTATTTGTAGACAATATAATACTTTATATAGAAGGCACCAAAAACTACATCCAAAGACTTCTAGATATATTAACCAGATTGGTAACAAAGCTGGGCACAAAGTCAGTGCTCCAAAATCAACAGCTTTCCTGTACACAAATAACAAATTCACTGAGAGAGAAACAAGAGAAATAACACCTTTTGAAATAGCATCTAAAAACAATGAAATACCTAGGAGTCCATCTAAAAAAGAAAATAAAAATCTCCACATTGACAACTGTAGTATTCTGTGAAAGGAGATTTAAAGAGGATATCAGAAAACTGAAAGATATCCATTTTGGGGGATAGGAAGAAACAATATAGTGAAAATGGCCATGCTCCCAAAATCGTTATAGGTATTTAATGTGATTAAATTAATTCCAACAGCATGTCTCATTGAACTAGAGAGAACGATCCTGGGCAACAAAGGCGAGGCAAAGGGTATCACAATTCCAGATTTGAAAATATGCTACAATGCTACTATGATAAAACAGCATGACACTAGAAAAAACACAGTCCTCAGGAGCAATGGAACAGGCTAGAAATTGCAGAAACAACTCCACATACACTGGTTTACCTTATCTTTGACAAATGGGCCAAACATATCGAGGCTATCTTTAACTAGATTTAGTGTTTCTGTTTTAATATTTAGATCTTTAAAGCATTTCAATTTTAATTTAGTACATGCATAAAAATGTGAATCTAGTTTTAATGTTCAGCACATAGAAAGCCAGTTTCTCCAGCACCATTTATAAAAGAGTCATATCCAGTGAATATGTTTGATAATCTAACAACTCTTGCACTCTGAATGTACCTAAAACCAATGCCACGTGGATGATGCCAAGGTCTGCTGCCAGCTGGAGCAGTAGCCAGGCTTCCTTCTCTCTTGGCTGTAGGGGTGGAGTGCCTGGATTGATGAGCACTCTGACCTTGATTCTGAGGAACAAATTCTCTATGCTGGTGCCAATTTGGAACCTGGTTTGGCTGCTGCCACCATTCTGGTACTTGGGTCTCTGCGACTTTCTTCTCAAGGCAAAGCCTCTCTCCCTTGCAATTCTGCGGCTGCAAAGGGTGGAAAGCCATCACCTCTTATGATGCCCTCAGGCAATTCTTTTGATTCCCTGGTTCCTTCCCAGCAATGGAGATCCTTTCAGCTCCATCTTTATAGTCCACAGCTTTCCTGATGTTTCCTTTCTGGGTAAATTCACATTTAAATCATCCTTCTTGGCTCTTTGCCCTTGATTTTCAACATAAATCTGGCTAAAATCCACCAATAACAGCCATGCCACTGCCCCAACAGTCTGATGCTTTGAAATATCTCTTGAAAGATTAATCAGTCCTCCATGCTTAATCTCAGTGTTATGGTTTATGTCTAGTTGTCCCCCCAAAGCCTCATGGAGTCATTGGGCGGGGACTTCTAGAGTTTGAGACTTGATCCATGATCCCTGGGATTATGGGTTTTAGTACTGATGGGATTATGGGTGGAAGTAATTCTGGGATTATGGGTGTAGCCTAGGGCGGGAGCTAAAGTGGAGAGCCTGAATGTAATATAAAGAGAGACAGAGAGACAGACTGGAGCTCGAGCTGTTGCTGTTGCTCTCTGCTGCCCTGTTTGGTTGGCTACTTCTGCCACCATTTTGTTGCTGTTCCGCCGCCATGAACTGGATGCTCTCTGCTCTGTTCCACTCAGCCTTGGGCCAGCCGAATATGGACTGAAACCTCCACAAACTGTGAGCTAAATAAACCTTTCCTTCCTTCACTTTGAGTGTTGGGTATTTGTCCCAGCAATGAGTAAAAAGTAACTAATACACTCAGTCTTAGGCAAAGTCTCTGGGCACGAGCAAAATTCTGACAGACTTCCAGCCAATTTGTAGCACAAATCATCTGGAGCCCAATGACCAATGCTGTCCTTTTTTTCCAGCAGAAATCTCCTCAGCCTGGTCTTTACAGGCAGGCTTTCTGTCAGTCTTCTGGTCTACATTCTGACCAGAATCTCCTCTACAGAATAGCTGACGGTTTTCTAGCTCTTTGCAAGTAGACGACCTCTCCAAATATTTGCTATCTCTGCTCATAAGCCATTCTTTATACCCAGGTTTCAAGCCAGTCTTCTGGTCTGAGTTCTGACCAGAATCTCACAAACAGAACAGCTGTTCCAGTGATTTGCTTGTAGCTGACATCTCTGAACCTTTCCTATCTCTTCCCATAAGCCATTCCCACAAGCTTGTAATCCACATGGTCAGGCTAGTCACAGCAACGACCCCACTTCTCTGGTACCAAATTCTGTCTTAGGCAATTCATGGTGGTGTAATAGCAACAAAATGGTGACAGAGCCAACAAACCAAGGGAGCAGAGAGCAACAGCATGAGTCTATTGCTTTCCATATTATATTCAGGCTCTCTGCCTCAGCCTATCTGCCTTATGTTATACCCATAATCCCAGAAGTACTCAACCCATAATCTCATCAGTACTAAAACACATAATTCCAATGGATCATGAATCAAGTCTCAAACTCTAGAAGTTACTGGCACATGATTACATGAGGCTTTGGGGGAACAGCTAGAAATAAACCATAACAATAACACTCCAAGGTTTTTACTCTAATTAACTGGAATGGTGGGGAAGACTGAAATTTGAGTTTTGAGCCATAAATTGGGAGTTTCAAGTTGAACATGTATTTTTGAAATGTCTGCCATTAACTGGAATGGAAAAATTTTGAGAAATGAAAGTTTGAAGGGCAAGAGCAAGCTACCATTTTGGATATACTGGGTTTGAGATATCTGTTAGCCATCAGGTAAGTTAATAGTCTATCAACATGGAGTGCCTCCAAGTGGGAGAGACCAGAGGAGTCCAGCGTTAGTTGGATTGTATAAGAAGAACCCAAATATAGTCCTGCAGAGGATCTAAACAGGGACACAAGGAAGATGACAGCAAGTAGAGAGAAGGATGCCTAGCATTGAGTGGATGGTTAGGTTTTAGAGTGAAAG
>PVJA010039253.1:0-19259 GCA_004027025.1 Myocastor coypus | reverse complement strand
GGAACTTCCAATTCTAGTTTTGTAAGGATCCTCCACACTGCTTTCCATAATGGTTGCACCAATCTGCATTCCCACCAGCAGTGGAGAAGCGTTCCTTTTTCCCCACAGCCTCTCCAGCATTTGTTGCTGGTTGATTTCTTTATGATAGCCATCCTTACTGGGGTGAGGTGGTATCTAAGTGTTGTTTTGATTTGCATTTGACGAATAGCTAGCGATGTGGAGCATTTCTTCATGTATTTGTAGGCTTGCTGTATTTCTTTCTCTGAGAAGTGAATGTTCATCTCAGATGCCCATTTCTGGATTGGGTCTTTGAATTTTGGGACCCTAATGGTTTTTAGTTCTTTGTAGATTCTAGATAGAAGAACTTCTACAGGCTGTTTTCAAATGCAGCATTAGACTGATCACAGAAGCAGCCACGGAAATAGAATCTTAGAGAAAAACGTGTCCATCTTTGCTGAATGCACAATCTGAGCTGATTGCTCCGTGCAAAAATGACAGGCAAACAAGCAGTTGTTCTGACTGTCAGAAGACGTAGGGTCCAAACAAAGGCATGAATGTCCTCTTGACATGGAGCTTTTCCTCCACACCAGGGCACTTTTTTTAAAGCAGCTGTCCTGGGCCAACTTCGCCTGCACAGAATTGTTCTGTACTGCCAGCTGTCTGTACAGCTGCGTTTGAAGCGCCACATACCATAGCTACACGGCGTCCCTAGACGTTGTTCATCCTTACCCTAACAAATGCATCTCTGTCCCATTTCCTCATATGAGCCCTCCAAATGATCCCTTGTACAGAGCAGAACTTGTGGTCAGACGTGTGCCCAGCGTTGTGACTCATGAGTGTCTTGGGCCTGCGTTGGGTGCTGCTGGGGGCTCTGCCTGTCAGACCCCACCAAGGGCAGCCGCTTCTGCCCGTCCTGCAGATTGCTGATGTGTATTGTAATGTGTAGGTCATCAGTGCTCTTTGTCAGCTTGGCCTAGATGCTGTACTCACTGTTACATCATTTGTAATAGGCAATTTTTGTGTTAGTTTCCTAAGGTAAGCAATGCTAGGGATATACGTTTCATGAACTGTTAAATACAATGTAAAAATGTAAGGGGCCAGTGAGATACCGTAGTGGACTAAGTTCCTACTTAGGCAAGTGCAGCGGCCAGCTGTGATCCATGGCACCACAGGCCATGCCAGCCCTACCCTTGGGCGCACTGAGCTGGTGACTGCGTAAAGGCGTGCTGGTGCGTGCCTGTAATCCCAGCTCTGGGGAGGCTGAAAACAGGAGGATCACTATGAGTTCAAGCTACGTAGTGACACCCTGTACGACACACACAAATAAATAAATAAATAAACCAAGTACTCTGGCCAGCAGCAGGGAAGGCAGCAGGCGAGTGCTGTGCTGCTCACCTGCCCTCTCCCCTCCCTAGGCCACGCAGCACTGCCTGTTCTGGGCTCTCCCTCCACCCTCCTCCAATGACAGCCATGCCTGTAGTTCTCCCGGTCCAGCTTCCTGCTGTCTTCTGGGTCCCGCTGAATGTTCTCCAGCCAAGGTCCTGTCTTGCCCCATATAGGCCACTGACCATGGTTTTGTTACTAAAAATTGTAGCTACCAGGGAGGGTGCTTTTTTTTGTTCTCTCATCTGATATCTGGCTCCATGACACCTCCTTGAGTTAGAGACTTCTGTCTTTCTCTGTTGAATCTTGCATTTACCAGTGTGCGCCCATGGCAGATGCCTGATGAACGCCTGTTAAACGAATTGAGCAGCTCATTTATCCATTCCGCAAACATCGAGAGTATCCTATTATACAGACCTCAAGGGCTGTGCCCCCCATGCCATTATAATCCAGTCAGTGAGGCTGCTACCTTCAAGGCACTGAGAAAGTGGCACAAAGGAAGGTGGAATACACAGCAAGTGGCTCACAGCAGGCCGAGTACTTGCTGAGGGGCTGGAGGAGCCATGCAGCGTGGCAGCAGGCACTTGTGCAGACTCGGAAAGCCTGGAGGAAGAGTAGGTGAAGGGTTTCTAGACAAGCATTGCTCTGTTTCTCTGGCTGCCCACAAAATCACCATAAATTTAAACTCTGAACATGATAGCAACTCATTTTTTCACCCGTCTCTGGACTTAGTTGGTTCTCAGCCTAGAGGTTCACAGGCCTCACCTGAGCATCAGGGGGCTGCGCTCCTTCCCAGGCCCGGGTGAACAGCTCTCGGGAGCGATCGATGTGGCTAACCTCAGCTTCTCATTCTTGCATGCTCAGATCCTCCTGGCTGTGAGCCACAAGCCCATTTCTGTCCTAGTGATCGTCCCTCCTCCCCACCCCAGAGTCCCAACTGCCTCCAGGGAGGGCAGGTCAGGCCCTACCAGGCTTCCAGCCTCTGTAACATTCCCAGCTCTGAGTCCGGATCTCTCTTCCACCTCCTCAGAGGAAGTTCTCCACTGTCAAGAGTTTGTGCAGTTACCTTAAGGCCATACTGGTCATTTCTCTGCTTTATGGTCTATAATGGAAATAGGCCTCTATGTCTATAAAGATCCTTTTACAAATACCACCTAAAATTCACAAGTTCCTGGCATTGGTGCTTAGACATCTCTAGAGCAGCACTGTTCTGCCTACCATGTGAAAGAAGATCAGCTAGTGCCTGTCTCCTCATTAATTCACTCACCTAATTAATTAGGTGAAGAGGAGGTGAGAGTGCAGGGGAGAAAACAGCTGAGCATCACAGAGGCCCTGCCAGCTATCCCTGTGGCTGCTGGGACGTGGCGGAAGGGTGTGCACAGGGCTGGAGAGCGACATGCAGACGTCACTGTGCAGGAGTCTGGACTTCACTACCACACAGCCAGGTCTAAGCTGGGAGCAGTTCCTGGGTGAGGCACCCGGCTCCCAGAGCATAAGAACCTGAGGCTAGCACCCTTGGGTCAGGCGGTGACCTGGCAAATGGAGCTCAGGGGTGGCTGGCTGTAAGATACTGAGGAAAGCTCTTGGCAGCCTGAAAAGACCCAAGTATGGTCTTGTGTCTCCCCGTCTGGCTGGAGGTCATGAAAAGGCCTCCACTCAAATTGTTCCACTCAGCTGTGTCTGATGGCGTTCATGCAGTTGTGCCCACAATTCTGAGATAGAGATCAGCTTTAATTAAAATGGATTTTTCCTTAAAAATGCTCCCTCTCATTGTGGTTCAGATCATTCAGTTGGCAATTCAGTTAACAACCCACCCTGGAAATCGACTCTGCCGTCAGTTCACAGAGGGTAAGATGGTCATCATCACACCTCACCACCCTCTTCCCACAGCCCTTGATCAGAGCAGCACTGCAGGAGAACCTCAGAGCTGGGAAAGTAGTGGAAGCCTGGGGCCAGGTGGGAAGAGGAAGAGGACAGTGGCCAGCTCTTCAGACAGAAACTCGAGCGTGGCGAGCCCAGCTGGAAGTCGGGGCCCGGTGTGTCAGCAGAGGTAGCCTCACAGACCTGCTGAGCCCCCATTTGTCCAGAAGAAGTCTGATGGCTAATGATTGCAGCTTGTGCACACACAGGTGTGTGTATGCATGCATGCACACGCTAAAAACATCTCCAGGAAAACCTGGAGAATTTGCATTTTTAAAATCAACCTTAAGCATGAACTCCCTCGCTACAATGGAAAGGACCTATTGTCAGAAATAAGAGACCGGTTGTCTCAAAACAAAGAACATCTGCCCAGAAAAGATAGTTGACCATTTCAATGAAATATGCATTCACACTCTTGGTTTTATATTTTCTTCAAGGACAAATAAGTTTATCTATTTTTACTTTGTCATTCATCTGTATTTTCAGTACGCAGGGATCACATTCAACTCGGGGAGGTGGGACACGGGCACAATGCCCCTGGGTCCCCTCCCCTCCCTGCTCCATCTGACTTGCTCCCCGCTTCCCATTTGAAAAAGATCTTCCTGTTGCTCCTCTCTGTGCTCTGTTTTGCTCTTTACAGCTTGGCTTTCTCACGTAAGAGAGGCCAAGTGATACTTAAACCCGTGTGCCGGATTTATTTTGCTTAGCACCATGTTCTTGCAGTGCATCCACTCCCCTACAAATGCCTCCGATTCATCCGTTTTAGGGCAGACTAACCCCCTTGTGTATAAATGCTGCCTTTACCCATCTGTCTGCTGGTACAGTATATTTGCTTTTCTACTCTTTCTAAAGACAAATAAAAGTTTATTCATTTTGACCTTGCTCAAGACTTGGCTTTTGGAAATCACTGACCATCTGATATCTGCCAGAGCTTTCTATGCCTTGTTTTTCAAAGATGTATACATTAATGTAATTATTCTTGTATGTTCTGTTGAGTATGTATGTGCATAACACATGTATGAATACCATGTATAATTGTATGTATCATACATATAATACAAAAGGTACATGTATTATACCGTCATGTATATGTACATGAACTTATGATTTTATAAAATTATGTCGATTTTTACATTCTTAAAAACCTGTAAAATAAGGTACAAATGTATTCTAATTGTCTGGATATCCGGCTCAGCCTGCCCTGTTGGTGGGGCTGGTGCTGCATGTATTGCTGGGAGTCAAACCGTGGTCAGTCCCTGTGCTTGCCTAAGTAGGTGCTTTAGATGCAGAGCTATCTTGCCAGCCCTGGTTATCTAGTTTGTAATAAAAATTATCTAGCTTAATTACAATTGACTGTTGGTGTCCGCAGCTGCATTGACGTCTACGATGTCCGCGATGCCGTGCTTTATGCCTGAATGAGGAAAAAGCAAACCCCAGTGATTCAGTGCTGCTAAACGAAGTCAAGCAATGTCGCTCAAGTTGCAGGGCTCAGGGCATCAGAGCACAGCGAACGACGAGACGAGGACAGGTGGGAAGCCATGCCAGCGCTCTGCGCAGGGCCCACCCAGCCTTCAGACCAGAGCGCTGCCTCCCACTTCAGGTGGTGCCAGTGAAACGCGCTGTCCAGAGCATCCAGCTCTGTGTTAAGGCAGGAAGTAGAGGGTTGGCAATTTCGCCTACACATAATTCAAAGTTTTGCTTTCTGGGATAAGGTTTGGATTTAGTGCTGCCCAGCCATACTATTAGAATTGGTTTAAGCTAACTCCTTGAGGACAGCTGTTCTTCCTAACGCACCACCAGATATGCAGCTCTATTGTTGCTCATTATTCACAGGGCATGACCGAAACCCCACGATATAACTGAGGACAAAGTAGGAAGAAAAATAGCTGCCCTCAGGGTGGGCTGAGTCGGCCATAAAAATAGATAAATAAACAAAAGTCCTGAAACAAGAAAATGAATAAATAAATAAATAATTTAAAAAATAATACTCGTCAGAGGACAGTAGTGTCAGAACACCTCGGAGTTCAGAGGACAGAGATACCATTGTGTTTCATGGGGGCTCTACTCTAAATTCTATGCTACAAGCAGGCACATTTCTCTTTACCCTAAGTTAACTGTATTTTGTATTATATGAATCGAAGCATTCTAATAATTTACTTATAAAATATCTATTTCTTCACTGAAGTTTCTTGTATAGAGTATTAGAACTTCAAGAGTTATTAGAACTTTAAAGTTGAAAAAGACTGCTAAATCCAGCTCACTCACACACATACACAAACAAACAAAACGCACAAGCTAAAAACCCAGGCCCAGATGGACTGAAAGTTGCCTTACAGGTGTCTGGAGCCAGGCTGAGGGAGGCCCCGTATAACCCAGGCCTGCAGCACCTTCTCCTTCTCCCTCATCTGACTAGACCCGCTGAGACCAGCACTATCTCCCTTCCCTGCTGGATCCTGAGCTCTGTGAAGACAAGGTCCTCTTGCGCCATATGCAATACGCACTCAACAAATGACATTTTGAAGTTGTTATCATTACCACTGTTATCCCAACATGCAGAACAGTCCCCGCTTTGACACTCTGACCACCTCCTGGCACGTGGGGTTTGGCCACTGGCCACACTCAACCTGAACCCTGCTGCCCCGGGCTTCGACAGCCAAAGCTCCAGG
The DNA here is from genome assembly GCA_004027025.1 of Myocastor coypus. NCBI lineage: Eukaryota > Metazoa > Chordata > Mammalia > Rodentia > Myocastoridae > Myocastor > Myocastor coypus. The sequence continues at coordinate 13,290 of PVJA010039253.1, read as the reverse complement.
TCTCAGTGGCTTCCTGGCATTCTAAAGGGCGAGAAACGCGAGCTGGAGGAAGAGTTCTTTGCTTCAGAAAGCCCGCGGAAAGCAGACCGCATTGCTCTAAATGTTAAGACGATTATTTTAGGGGACGAATTGTCCCGAGTGTTCCTCTCCCCGTGTTCTTTCGGCAGAGGACCTGTTGGGGAACCAGCGGGCGCGGGAGGTGCGTAGCTCACTGGCCCGAGGCAAGTCCCCTTGCTTTTTATAGAACGCGCACTCGCTAGCGGGCAGGCGGGTTTTACGGCCTGGCTTCTTTGCGAAGGCTCCGAGTAACCCTCGAGTACTCCTCCGAGGGCCCTCTCCCCGCCAGTCACCTCTCTGCACAAGCCCCCTGCTTTCCTGCCCCATTACGTGCGCGGTCCCTGGTCCCCGCAGGAAAGGCCTGCGCCCGGCTCGGGTCTCGGCATGGGCACACGGAAGAACCCCTCGGCTGGCGACAGCGGCCGGTTCTCTGGGCTGCGGCTGTCTTCATCTAGCGCGGGCAGCACAAAAAACCAAAAGGCTGCTTCCGCCCTGGCTAGGCTCCCAGGAGTGGGCACCGATCCGGAGGGGAGTCAGGAGATGGGAAGGGAGGGGAGCTGGAGGAGGTCTCCAGCCCTGAAGGCAGCTGTGGCAGCACGCGGACGGAAGGAGGCTCGGGTCCAGGCCCCCAGCCCATCATCACCACCACGATCCCTGTGAGAATTGCTCCAGGGGAGGAATGAGGTGGAACTCAGGTGCAGCCGGAGCTGAGTCCACGACACGCGCAGGGAGAGGACAGCTGGAGGCGAAGCCGTGCCTGCGGCTCCCCCTGCTGGCCCTGTGCGGCAACTACAGAGGCACCTTCACTCGGCTGGTCCCGGACTCAGCGCTGCCCCAAGGGCAAAGGACGTTTTGGTGAGATGAGAGAGCGCAGCACCTGGCTCATTCCTGACAGTCCGTGCTCCCTGTGACAAAGAAAACATGTCTTTTAAAACACTGCAGTCTGTAGATACTTCCTCCAACTTTCTTTTCTCATTCAGTTTTTTTCTTTTTAAAGCCACCAGGTGCTCATCCTTAGAACATGCTTTATTCTGCACTTGGCAAGTCCATCTCTTTGGTATGACTTAAGAAAGTTTTCATCCTCTCTGTATTGGTGCTCCTAAACTGCTGCAATATCCTGGCTTGCTGAAGTTAGGTCCTATTATGTTCAGGAGGGCCTAGGTGGGTGGCAGGATGTGTGTCATCAAGAGACATCCGGGCCATATCCTCACTCCTTTCCTCTGCAAGCAGCCATGGATGCTCTGACAGTGTCTGACCATGTCCGTGGACAACGGAGAGCCATGGTAGCCCATTTCTATAGCTTCTAATCCATTGATTTAACTGTAGTACTTTAGGGAAGAATACTTGTATCTTGTTACTCGGGATATACTTATATAAGAAAAGCAAGCTGAAGGTTATATTCCTTGCTTTTACCAGCTATCGAGCAAATGAATTGATTTCTCAGATACTTCTGCAAGTGACCAACTAGTTTAGTTCATAGTTATGTGTTCTTAAATAACCATAAAGTTAATGTTAGCATAGTTTTCTTTTAGTCCAGTTAATTGGTTTCTACAAATTAGTTGCACACTTCCTTTTTTATTATTCTTTTTTTTTTTTTTTACAGTGATGTGTATTTTCAGCCTTTTACTTGGATACACTTCCTTCTTCAGGCAGAGTGAGGTTACCTGTTGTTTTATTGCAAAACCTTATACATATGTTGGTACCTCAGTCTTTGAACACTTTAACTTGCAAACAGTTCAGTTTACAAACAGAAGTATTTGCAAAAGCTTAGTTTTTGTTTGCAAACTGCATCAGGTGACAGCCACAACCATGGCCACCTTTCCAGCATGAGCACAGACATGGCTGTCTTAGTTACTCTTTGCTCCTTGCTGGGATAAACACCTGACATTCAAAATGAAGCAAGGAAAGGTTTATTTAGCTCACCATTGCTGGAGGTTTCAGTCCATACTCAGCTGGCTCCAAGGCAGAGAGGCACATGGCAGAGAGCAACCTTTCAAGATGGCATCTACCAGCAAGAGTGGCATGGAGACAGCTAGCAGCAGCTCAAGCAGCTAACTTCTCTTCCTTCCTTACATTGAAATGGGCCCGGTGGGATGGCTCAGTGGTCTAAAGCACCTGCTTGGGAAAGCTAGGGCGGCTTCAGGGACCGCGGTTCGATCCCCAGCACCACATGCTGTGCCAGCCCTGCCCTCGGGGCGGGCTGAGCCGGCCACAAAAATGAGTGAATAAACAAACAAAGGTTCTGAAACAAGAAAAAATTAAAAAATAAATTAATTAAAAAAAAAAAAAGAAATGCATATGGCCTGCCCCAGGGGAGGTGCAGCACCCATTCCCACAATAACCAATCACAAATTCCAGAAGCTGCCCCTTGACTGCATGAGGCTTTTGGGGGGACACCTATACACAAACCATAATAATGGCCGTATTTTCCAGAAGCATGGAACAAATTAAGTTCAGAAACCGAGATGCTACTGTGTTGGTTTCTCGCTCACCCCGTTCCACACCTGAGCCTACTCATCTGCCATGCACTCACTTCTTTGGTCATCCTTTGAGTGAAGCCCATAAGCGCCAGGACTAGAAACAGGGCCAGTTATTTCTCTAAAGCACACAAAAACTCCTGTAGTCTCGAATTACAATCTAACGGCTAAAACAGGAAACCGAACATAAGATTTTAAAAACCCTTGTATGTCTGTTTGCAGTGCCATACCTCCCTTTCTTCCTTTCAGTTTGGCACCAGCTTTAGTCTAGGGACGTGGTTTTTACATATTGTGTGGCTCCACACGTGTGGTAACTTGGCCAAGGCTAATCAAGGAGATTTGGCGACTAGAACTGTGTCCCTGAAAATGGAACTGCGGAACAGGTGTCAGAGACGGATGCTCACTGGGGTACTAAACCCTCTGCAGGCTGAGGTACAATTTTGAGATATTATTGATACTTGATTTCTACCCCAACTAGTGTATCTTAACGTGGTGCACATTTGAATCTGCAAAGGAGCTTGTGAAACCCAAGTAAAGGATGAGCAAAGCAGAATCCCTGGGAACTGAGAATGGGCGCATATTATATATACACCACTATACAATTATTTTAAAGTTATTAATAGACAATATTTATTAATAATATTAACAATGATTAATTGAATGAATAGTAAAAATAAATATCAGTTTGCTGTTAATAAGAAATCTATAATTAATTATGATAATTATTAATATATCATATATAACATTGCCATATTGGCTATTCAGTCTAGTGGTTTACACATGCTAGGCAGGTTCTCTGTCACTGAACTACATCCCTTTCACTTTGTGGTTATTTTTGTTTGTTTGTTCTGTCCTTAAAACTTGAGACAGGTTGACCTAGCTGGCCTTGAACTCACAGTCTTCTTGCCTCCGTCTCTGAGGAGCTGGATGTGATCGCTAACCCTGGTATGTCCACTTCATCAGATTAAGAAATGCCTGGTAGAGTGGCAGAGCATGCCCCTGGGTGTTCTGGGTGGTCGTGGGGGTGTGCCTTCGCTTGCTGTACGTGGCCCCTTGCCTGCTTCTCTCGGGCTGGTCCAGAACTGTTCCCTTCCTTGTTTTGCTGAGTCAAACTCCTTCGCTCCACCCTGGGCTTCCGCCATAATGTCCCTTCCTTGGAGCCAACTGATTCAACCAACTGCCTGAATCCACCGGAAGCCTAAGGTAACTTGAGCCTGTCCTTTAGTCATGGGTTCTTCTCTGTGGTGTTTCGGCAGCGGGAACACTGACGCGTACAGGAAGTGAGCACCAGTACTAGGACCACTGCTGCAGCTCTACCTGGCCACGTACTTTGGAACTGTTTTGTTGGACAAACTTGAAAAAAATGGGGAGATGAGCTAGAGAGTGCTGTGTGCAAACCCTGATGGGCGGTTCCAGGGGAGACTCACAAGACGAGGATGCTGATGGAGACAGGACAGTGGAGCTGAGGCTCAGATTTCAGCGGGGAGTGAGTCTGGTAACAGTCGGTGAGACCACATGTGTCACGTTCTGGTACAGAGTTTGCTTACATTTTGCCTGTGTGCTGAGACTTTGCAGAAGGCTGGGACTAAGGAGAGTAGACTAAATAATCTGGTTGTGAAAATTTAAGGACAGCCCAGCATTCATGCTGTTTTATGCGTACTTCTGACTGCTTTTAGCCTGATTTATAGTGAGAAAGAAGGGCAAAGGTCTGAACAGAAAAAATTAGAAAACTTAAATGATAGTCAAGAAGGAACTATGTAAACTTGTGACAAAGAAGAAGCATGGCTGCCAATGATATTGATATAATTAAAAAGACGCCACGTACTTTGTATGGTGACAAGAACAAAGATGCTTCAGGGGATCTCAGAAATCACACGACCTGCTGCATGCTTGAGCTTGCAAAAACATCAGCCCTTCACTTGCAAAGAGAGCTCTGGGACCCCCGGTCAAGGAGGGCCTCATAGGGTGGTGTTGTAAGACCCACGCAGACCTCAGACTTCCTCTCAAGCAGTACTGTACCAGATTTATACACACAGACCCTCCTCCTGAGATTTAGGGAAGAATCAGTTTCAGCCTCATTTTTATCAGAACTGTGCTTTACTATACAGTTATGGGACCTCACTGATGTTAAAGTAAAATGAAGCCAGAGGTGAAGCCACTAAAACACTCACATATTCTCCAGGTTGGCTGAACCACACTCTGTTATTCAGGCACGGCTAATCTGCAGAAGGACCTAACTGCTGCTGCTCACAGGATGGCAAACCTTAGCACGACACTGGTTCTGCTGTCATGCAGAGTGTAAAAGCTGTGGGGTCGGGGAAACTTCTGACTACATTATGGAGGAAGGCCTTGGAGGCCAGGTAAGCTGCCTCAGAGAGGGGAATGTATGAAACTGGGGGGTCAAAGCCAGCAGCTCAGTGCAAAGCCCAGAAAGCAAGAGACTCCAGAGTGTGGGACGTTGGCTGAGCAAAGCCGAAAGTCACAGGGAGAGCCAGACCTAGAAGGAGGCCTTGTGGGCGCCACTGCCAAGGCCCGAGTGGGAAGCCACCTTGCTATTTATTTATTTAGTTAGTTAGTTCGTTTTTGGGGGGCAAAGTCTCACCATGCAGCTCAGGCTGTCCTCAAACTCACTGTGCAGTCCAGTCTGGCCTCCAACTGTGGCAACCTTCTTGACTCAACCTCCCCAGTGCTAGGGTTACAGGAGTGGGCCACCACACACACAGCCAAGTGTGCCCTTTAACTCTCACATTTTGCTGTCATGTGCCTTGTATACCAAACTTCAAGTAAGAGGATTTAAGTTTGCCCTGCTGGTGTTCAGAGTTACTTTCAGTCTTGTGCACTGCCCCTCTCCTTCTGGAATGCCCCTCTCCTTCTGTGCTATTGTGCTTTGGGGTTGTGTGATTGTTTTCAGATTTTATGGAGAGTCACAGTCACGGGTTTGCCTTGAGTCTCAGAAGAGACCTGGACTTTCCACATAGACTGGAACTACTGGAACTTTGGGGAAGCGGGGATTGTGCTGTACCCAGACTTGCTGTGCTGTGTTGGATGGTAGGAGGAACTTGCTGCTGCCTCCAGTGTGGCTTTAGGAGATGCGCTGGCGCGTGAAGCTGATAAGGATGGGCTGTGCCCACAGCCGGGATATGTCCACCTCGCCGAGTTAAGACAGCCTACCAAATTAGAGCAGCATGCTCTCCGGTGCATCTGGGTGCATCGTGGAGGTGTGGCTTTCGGATGTCCCTTGCCCTTGCTGTTCCGCTTTGTGCCACCAGAAGCCATGAACCAAGCAACTTTGCCTTATGGAACTCTGTTGCCAGTACGTTGACGCCCCAGAGCCAGGTGACAATGAAGTGAATCTGCCCAAACTGGGAGCCACGTTAAGCCTGTCCTCCTCGAGGTTGTGGGGATTTCGAGCGTTGCGACAACAAGAAACCTGACAGGATTTGCAGGCATGGGCCGCTGCGCCTGGCAATCAAGGGGCAGCAAAGGCTTCTTAGGTGTTTTTAATGTGCGCAGGGACTGAGAACATAAGCCTAAAATAGTCTCTCTGTTAAGCAACGAATACTGATTAAGGCAGGTTTTTCCAGTACCGCCGTTAGAGGGCAGCATTACCCCAAAATTAAAACCACCATAGGGCTTGTGTCTGAGCTGTTTGCTGCATTTTAAAGGAAATCGTAAACTTGGATTGAGTTTTACAGTCTAAAAATTTAAACTTTTAATAGAAATAATAGTTATAATCACTTTACACTACAATATTCTAACTCAACAGTACATGAAACTGCAGGTGAGCAACTCAAAACTAGTACCCTAATAAAGACATTTAATTTCTGGTGAAAGTTGAAACAATATTTCTAGATTTTTCAAATCATGTATTGAAGATATAAAACTAACATGAGCTGCTATTATAATTTCTAATTCTCAAGGCTCAGAGAACAAAGTAAGACAAAACCAGAAAAGAACTGCTGGGAATGTTTTTACAGACTCACATGTATATCTGAGAGCAATCAATGAATTTTATGTTACTATGTAGAGTCAACAAATGGGAAAATACTTGACAACGATTTTGTATAAAAGTTTCTCAAGACTGGCCAAATAGCTCAGCGGAGTAAAGTGCCAGTTCAGGCAGATGCAGCGGCTGGGGATCGATCCATGGCATGCAGCGCCGGCCCCACCCCCAGGGGGCGCTGAGCCGGGGACTGAGACAGCGTGATGAAGTGACCCTGTGATCCCAGCGCTTGGGAAGCTGAGCACAGGTGGATCACCACAAAACTGATCTATGCAGTGAGACCCTGTAGACCTTGAACTAAAATGCAAAAACAACCGGTTCTCACTTGCTTAAAACATATAGTAAAGAGAATATAGTTGATCCGCTAACCACTAGGCTCACGCTGATTGTCTCCTAGGTCTCAGGAGGAGCGCCTGTGGGTGCTCACCGGGTATCACTGCTTCAGAGGAAGTATGAGGCCCACACAGCTGTATGCCAACACCTGGATCTTCCTTCCCTCTTCCTTCCTTTTATCTCGCAACTCAAAAAGTGAAATTTCTTTTAATAACTGAAAATGCTCACAGTGGACACCTCAAACCCCAGAATCTCCTTGTGCAGTGGAACAACTTAACTTCTCCATGGCTCTGAGTACTGAGTAATGCTAACATGTGAAGACAGTGTGGCTAAATCCAGCAAACTGACGCTTGTGCTCACTCCTGGAAAACACCCTGACATTCTCTATTCTCATTCTCTCTCTCTCTCTCTCTCTCTCTGTCTGTCTCTGGGAATTGACATTAAGCTTAAATAAAATGTTATTTTTATTAATATTTCACGTTTAGTTTTCAGTCCTGTGAACTGAACTCAATGTCCTGCAGGCAGTCTTGCCATGGAGCTGTAAGCCCAGATCTTACAATGTTCATTGCAGTACTGAGGAGACAGCTCAGCAGCAGTATAAGTGCCTGCCGGGCAAGCTTGAGGTCCTGAGTTGGATCCTCAGAGCCACACACACACAAAGGTTATACCTAAAACTTACACTGAGAAGTCTTGGTAACATAAAATTTATCATACCACAACACAACCTCAGAATTGACATACATTTCAGTGTTTTACACCACAGGTCATAATTTTTCCTGATGGTGCATGGCCAAGGTGGGGATAAACGATCTCCCTTAAGAGGAGAACTGTGTGGAGTGGGGGTGGCCATGCAGGTCTGCAGAACGGTGGCTGGGTCAGGCAGGAATGCTTCTGAGCTAGGCAGGGCTCATGGGGCTGGGAACAGCTCACAGAGGTGGCAGGGGCCAGGTAAGGAAGGATAAGGAGCCTGAGCCTGAGCCAGAGCCAGGGTGAGGGATGGACCTGCAGATTAGGTGACGGTGTGGCAGTCTAAGCCGCCATAATCTGTGAAAACCAAGTCTCCAGTAAGATAATAGGAGCTGAGGCTCTTGAGGAAAGGTTAGAGCACAAGGTTGGGGGCGCATGCATCAGAGTAGTGCTCTGGTAAGAGGAAGCCCTAGAAAGCACCTTCCCATTCTCCCAGGAGACATTTCAAGGAAAGTATGGCTACCAATGCATCAGGAAGTGACCCTCACCAGTCACCAAATCTAATGTGCCTTGACCTTGAGCTTCTACACACTCAGAAATGGGAGGGACAAATATTTGTGCTTTGAAAGTCACCTAGTTTATGGTATTTTGTTGCAGTCCCCTGCATGGATTAAGAAACCAGTGAAAACTTACTCTGAATGCAATCCAAAACGTTCACCGCTGTGGGAAAGTCGGCCCCTGATGGAGAACCTGTTTTAACCTCCTGCTGGATGGGCTCTGAATTCAACTCTACCTCCAAGAGGAGACGTCCCACATGTGTTTCACACATCTCTACTCCCAGGGCTGAGCACAGAGCCCAGGATTCAGTGCATTATGCTCGCTAACAGATGAGGGGTAAGACAACAACGTTTCATGTAATGGTTTGACAAGAACAGTGTGGAATGCCGAGGACTTACCGAGACCTCCATGCACTTAAACTTCAGGGCCTCCTACAGGTTCCAAGGCTGCTCCAGGGATGTGTACCTATAACATTTGTAAAATTAACCAATGTTTGAATGGGAATGGAGTGCACTACCACCGTTTTCAACTTGAAATTTGCCTTGGTCACAGTTGCTATTACACTGGGGGAGCAAGGAGCAGGTGACCCCCTTTCAGAATTTGGCTGAAAGGAAGTTAAATAAGAACATATGGTACTGAGTTTTGGTGCAGGCAGATACAGGCATGTGGCCATGTTCCAGTGTAGCTAAGTCCCAGAAATACCCCTTCTGCCCATGGCAACAACTCCGAAGCAGAAGTCCTGAACCACCAGCTTCCAGGAGCAATTCCACGTGTCCTACAGCATGGCCTCTGTAGGTGCACAGCAAAGAAGAAGCAAGGCCTCAGCTCTTTGGAGCCAGGAGCCAGCCTGTGAAGAGTGCTTTTCCACATCCTCTATGTGGAGACATGAGACAACTTCCACGTTTTATTAACACTTAATCAAAATGTAAGTTATTCTCCGAGAGGACATGTCCAGTAAGGAACCATGGGCCATTGCAAATTTAATCTGTATCTTTCCTTTTGAAGAGAATCTCATGAGATCTAATTTACTACAATTATTGTAGGAGTTAAGGAATACCATGTCTGTACGTGAAGTCATGTATTTTATGCATCTCAACCATTGATAATAAAAACATTTTATTATTTGTGTTCACAGAAACAAAACTGATCCAATTTGAATACAAGAAATGTGTTAAATTATTGTCATATAATTAAGCACTTAAATATGCTAAGTGTCTGATTTATTTCACTTAAGAGTATGATCTTTTGGCTGGGCATGGTAGCACATATCTGTAATTCCAGCATTTAGGAGACTGAGACAGGAGGATTGTTGTGAGTTCAAGACCAGCCTGCACTGTATAATGAGACCCTGTCTCAAAAATGAGAAACAGAGAAAAAAGAACGTGTTCTCTAGTTGCATCTATCAGCTGATGAAAGACTCAGATTTACCCTGCTTTATAGCCGAATAGTGCTCACGGTGCCAAAATACCACATCTTCCTTGTCTGTTCTCCAGTTGACGGGCATCTGGATGGTTTCCAGGATCTAGCTACAACGAATTGTGCTGCCATGAGCATGGGTGCACTTATATCGCTGTGGTATAAGGTTTTCAGTTCTTCTGGAAAAATATACAGAAGGAGAACAGTCGGTTTGAATGGGATTTTTAATTCTAGCTTTTGAAAGGATCTCCACACTGATTTCCACAGTGGTTGTACCAGTCTGCACGCCCAGCAACAGTGCATAAGGGTTCTTTTTTCTCTACAGCCCCTCCAGCGCTTGTTATTGGCTGACTTCTTGGTGTTATCCTTTCTTTCAGGGGTGAAATTTCTTGAATCCCAAAAGAACTGAAAACATCATACCATGTTCGTGGTATGTGGGATATATGTGCACCCATGTTTATAGCAGTGCAATTTGTCATAGATAAATCTTGGAAATAACCCAAATACCCATCAACTGAGTATTAGACAAAGAAGATGTGATATTTTTATACAATAAAGTATTACTCAGTTATAAAAAAGAGGTAAATTTGAGATTTTTATAGGTAAATGGATGCAACTAGAGACCATACTTTTAAGTGAAATAAATTAGACTCACATGTACAAATATTAGATTGTTTCCTTAGTGTAAGAACTTGAAAGAATAAATAAAATCTGAAAGGTATAAAGTAATTTTTCTTTAACATTTGCTTAAATTAGTACAGGTAATCCCTGTAAGATAAGGATAGCAGCAATCCTATCTTTTCAGATCATTTTTATGAAAATTAAAAATGCATTCAAAGTGTTCAGTATAGTGTCTGACATGCATCAAGTGCAAACATTATGCGCTTGGACTATATGTTAGCTGTATGAGTACGAATGAAAGCAAGTGAAGTCTGTGAGACGCGAAGAATGCACATCGTGACACAGCAGCTTGAGCAGTGCTCACAGCCTGCTCTGTCACAAACCACCACACAAAGGACATAGTCAGACATGCGCTTAGTACTTTATCACTCTATGAAGATGTTTGCCCTTGAGTGAAGACTGGGGTGTAAATAATTAATAGAGTTGAATTAATAGCATTAGTTGTTCAAAACAGCAAGCTTTGATTTCTACTAGGCTACATTTAGCGGCCATGATAAGGAAATTTCACAAACCCTAGACTTAGTCCACTGGTCTTGTCCAGTCTGGACAATATCTTAATTACATCAAGGACAAACCCTGACTGAGAAACTGAGGAAGGCCACAGAAAAGCCGATACTCTTAAGCAATTTCCAAAAGCTGTGCATCGTGCCTACATGCTTTCTACCCTTCCCTCACCTCGTGGTCCTAAGCATCTGGTCACAAGCTTCTTTGTAATTTGTGCAACTTCTTTGGGAAAGTGTATATTTAAATCCTACATTCATTCTTTAAATAGCAAATTTATAAAGCGTTTATTATACCAGGTACTATATTCCTCTCTACAACTGGTAATCCAACAATCCCTTCTGCAAAGTCTCACAGTTCCAGCATTTAAAAACGATTATTTACCTATTTATTTTATACATATTGAGACTATGTAGCTCATGGTGATCCTCCTGTCTCAGCCCCCGCACCCCCAAGCTGGGATTACAGGCAGGTACCACCATGCCCAGAATGGCATGCAGAACCAGGGATCAAACTCAGGTCCATGTGCTTGCCAGGCAGGCACTTAGACCACTGAGCTATCTCCCTTACTCTGGAAAGGAGTTTCTTTTTTTGGGGGGGGGGCAGTATGGGTCTCCCTACACAGCTCAGACTCATAGCTTTTTGAATTTGTTGTTGTTCTTGTTCCAGAACTTTCTAAAAGTCCAAGACCAACTTCTCTGAGACTCAAGCAAATTTTTAGCTGTGAACCTCTGTATATATAAAAAAATAAACAAGTTACATAATCTCAAGGCGCAGCGGCACATGAGAAATGCCACCGTTTCAGAAAGAGGAGCAGTGAGATAGAAGTGGACTTGAAGCAAGACTGAAACCAGGAAGGCTGACCCTAAATCTTGTAGCTCCATATTCAGGTCTCAGGGCTGGCTGAGGCCACGCCTGCCTGCTCCAGGGCTCATCAGCCCTTCCCCTACGGCTTTGCTGCTTGCACCCCACCCGGTGTCCTTGGGTGGCTCCGTCCACTGCCTGCAGGTTTCCTCTGTGGTTGAGCCACATGCCTATCATCTCTCACTTCCTGAAGTCTCTCCTGCGTTTCTGGTTTCGTTTCCCCTGCTTCGTGCATCACCGCCTTGGAGGCATTGTGCGTGGGCTTCCAGACCACTGCTGAAATCTAGGTGAAGGCTTCCCTGACCCTAGACTCTTGATTCTGCATGCCAGTAAAACCCACATCACATAGAAAACTCCAGGACCTGCTATGAGAGGAAGCGGTCGCCAGGCTTCCAGACCACAGCTGCAGCGATGGGTGAGTTCCTGGAAGGCAGAACATGGGGACCTGACTCTTGGGAAGCCAGCTCCCTAGAGGCCTTCTTCAGAGGGGCCTTACCAACTCTTCCAAATGGTAGGCTGGCAGATTTTCTTCCTTGAGTCTGCAGTGGCTCTGGTCTTAGTGATTCCTGACATAGTTAGGCACTTTTTCATCATTTCCATGCAGAGTCCTTGGTTTGTTTATAGTGGTACTAATCTTTTCAATGGCCATGCTACCCTCGGCCCCAATTTTATACATGGCTCCTCCTGCGCCAAAGCATAAGGCTTTCACATTTTTATGCTCTGCATTTTGCCCTAATTCTCACTATGATTTGAGTAAAAGATCCCACTAATTCCCTGGCACATCCTGAACATTCAGCTACCTTAAAACTTCTACCAATTAGCCCACCATGTAACATCTCAACCTGTTACACGGTCTCAGGACATGGACAAGACCCAGACAAGTTTTCTGGCAGAGTGTAACATACACACCACTAGAAGAGCCTGTCCGTATTTAAACTTGTCAAGCCTGACATTTACTGTCTTTGCTCCTGTTTGCATTCTGACCTCTGAGCGCCAAGCAGAGCCACCTATCAGGCTTTGCTTACACTGTTTTAAGTATTCTCTTGCCGAGATCTCCAAACCATTTGAAGCTCTTCCAAGAAATAGGTTCCAAAGGCATGTAAGATACGCGCCCAAGCCCTCACAACTAGGACCGCACTTCTCCAGTACAACTTTCTGTGTTTTTCAGTTTTCACACTGGTGAGACTCAATACCTGACACCCACAGACACATCATGGCAGGAGTGCAGAGCAGAGCAAAGCTTAGCTCACCACAGCTGGGGAGCAGAGCAGCTGCACCCTGAAGGCCAAGGTGGAAAAGGGTCCCATGTATGTCCTGAGTCACCCTCCAGGACCCACGCAGATACACCCAACATGTCTTCTTCAATTGGCAAGGGGTCCTTAATCCAAGAAGGCTGACATATCAGGACTGATGACCACAGCTTCACTGATAACATGACAGTGAGTGCAAATTTAATGAATTAGCTCACAAAATATACTAAATTAGCTAACAGCAATAACAGTGTCTTAGTTACTTTTTTGCTCGTTGCTGGGACAAATACCCAACACTCAAAATGAAGGAAGGAAAGGTTTATTTAGCTCACAGTTTGTGGAGGTTTCAGTCCATATTCGGTTGGCCCAAGGCTGAGTGGAGCAGGGCGGAGAGCATCCAGTTCAAGGCGGCAGAACAGCAGCAAAATGGTGGCAGAGGCAGCCAACCAAACAGGGCAGCAGA
>PVJA010039252.1:0-19245 GCA_004027025.1 Myocastor coypus | reverse complement strand
TTGAGACAGGGTCTCGCTATGCAGTTGAGGCTGGCCTTGAGCTCACTTTTGTAGCCCAGGCTGGCCTCGAACTCACATTGATCCTCCTGCCTCAGCCTCCAGAGTGCTGGGATTACAGGCGTGAGCCACCACGCCCGGCTTCACTTATGCTTTTTAAAAGCACTTTGGCAGGTGTGGTGGGTCCCGTTCTGGGCCTATTTGCAAAAGAGTTTCAAGGTTCCCATCTCCTGGTCGGAACCCTGTGATTAAGGATGACAGGGTCAGGCCTTCCTGTGGGGAGGCTCAGACAGCACAATGGGCAGAGCTAGCTGAGCCAGCCTTCAGTCAGCCCTCCAACTGCTCTTACATGCCTGGGTTAGATCAAGCTAAACAAAAAATTTGTCTAGGCAAGCAGAGCCACAAAAGTGATCCATTCATGTGTAAGAAACACTTTTTCTGAACTGTTAAAACCACAAAATAACTTACTATCCTGCTCTAGACATCTAGTACGTCAAGCTAGAAGCCAGAACTTTGTATTTCTTTTTTTTTTTTTTTTTAATTTTTTTTATTTAATTTTTTTTATTTTTTTCTTGTTTCAGAACCTTTGTTTATTCACTCATTTTTATGGCCGGCTCAGCCCACCCCGAGGGCGGGGCTGGCGCAGCATGTGGTGCCGGGGATCGAACCGCGGTCCTTAAAGCCACCCAAGCTTTCCCAAGCTGGAGCTTTAGACCACTGAACCATCCTGCCGGGCCCCCGTATTTCTTTAGGGAAGTGAGATTAGCTCTCATATCAATTTTCCCTTTAGATTTTTTTGTCAAATCTTGATGATGCAGTCAAAATTGAGATTAAATAGCACCTTCTACAGTCATATAAAGTGGAGGAGATAGATCAGCTTAAGACAAACGGAGGTAAACACTTCTAGAAAATGTCCAGACCCAACATAAACTCAGTAGACGACCAGAAAATGAAAAAAAAATGCACACACTCCCAGCCCTCTTTCAGCTTTAGAACCATGATTCGGTTTTAATTCACTCTTCATCCTGCCTGCTCACGTGTAACTCATTTGTTGAACAAGGAAGACGCTAAAACAAACTATAACTCAGAGACTAAAACATCTCCTCAGATAGGTGCTGCTGCTTACAACCGTCTCAGCACTTCAAGTTCAGTTAGTGTGATCCCATGTGGATAATCTATCCACAGGTCTCGAAGAGCGAAAGTCTATCTGTGAAGTTAAAATATATCACTACAAAGCTGAAGATTTCTAAACTCTTTGGTAAACAAAATATCTTTTCTCTGCTTCCAAAACTCAATAGCAAGGTATGCTAAATACATGACCACATAATCAGAACTCAGGAGAAACAGACTTCAGAAATATGTAAAGTGGAACCATCCATGTTTTAAAATAACAAAGCTTACTACATCGACAGGCACAAAGCATTGTATTCTAAATGTCAACAGCAAATAGAAGTCAGAAATTCTGAACTTGGCAAACATAGCAGCAAAAACAATAAGCATTCAGTGCATGATACTAGAAAGACTAGATATGACCTGTTAATCTTTAACTTCTGTGGAAATACAGTAGTTGTATTTTTCTCAATTTTCTTCACTAGATGCAACTCTAAATCCTTGGCAAATACATGTGCACACACACACACACACACACACACACACACACATGCGAACATAAAAGAGTGGTGAAGGTTAGAGAATAGAGTGAGCAGATTAGGCATATTTGAACACAAGGAGCAATGTGATGGCAAACCCTGTGCTTCTTTCATTTTATATTTTCCATGGCCAAAGATAAGCTGAATCCACTCATAAAACCTGCATTATCTGGGCGACGAGCTGTAGCGAAGCAAACACAGCAAGACAGAAGCCTTAGGGAATAATTCCCACATCCAAGCAAACAGCAAAGAAAGTTGCATGACTCTGCCTTCGTATTCATTTAGGTCTGAAATGTCCGCCAAAACCCTCAATGTTCTGAAGTGCGGACTGCCCAGAGCTGTGAGGCTATGGGACATCTTGGTCTTCAGTTCCGTCTCTGACCCATGAAGAGAATGGGTTGCCCCTGCTGTGCACATTCCCCAAGGAATTTCTGCCCTCAACCTTGAGGAGCATGGACTGAGTTCCCTGAAACTCAGAGCCAAAATAGAGTTTGCTTCCAACTGATAGGTGCTGGACCATTTTGTCACAGCAGCTGGAAAGCTGACTAATAGGAAATTTAGTACCAGAAGACGGGTTGGCTACAGTGGCTGTACCTGACCGTCACCTTCAGAAACTTACACCATGAGAGTAGTTTAGAAAAATTGGGAGGCGAAGGCTAGAGGAACCCGGGCTACTGTGGGCAGCACTTGGCTTTCAACACTAGTTAGAGCTAAAACATCCAGAATACCGCTGGGGACAGATCTTAAAGGCCCGGGTCATGAGGCTTCAGACAGTACAAAGACCACCGGAAATGGTATCAAAGTCTGCTGATGTTTCCCTTGTGTTTAGTGCATTTAGCTCATGTGCTAGTAATTTGTGGGAGACCACAAGGAGTCAGCTCAATGAATTTGACAAAATAGATCCCATGGCAGCTCATAATTCAGGTGTGGTACAGCTACTGCCGATGTTTGTAGCAGGATGCCCATGAGAATCAGGAGTGAACAGCACAGGTGAGTGATTTGAAAATCCTGAAGATTTAATGCATAAGGTTGCTGAAAAGAATGAAAATTCTGTATCGTTTTTTGTTCCCTTTTTATTCTCTTTAAAATAAAAAGTAAGAGAAGTTAAGCATTTTGCATCAGAACAATGACATCGATGCCTTGAGAGCCTCTCCGAAATCTTCATGTCCCCTCAGCCATCACATGCCCTAGGATGTGAAATTGTAGAGCTCTCATTTGAGAAGAAAGCCCCTGAACGCCCACTCAAGAGGGGTCTCTTAGAAAAGCTCGGATTCATGATTTATTCCACTGGTTTGACCATCAAAGCACCAAGAGGCTGCTACAGTTATTGTCTGAAGGACAGCATGGAGGTTCCTCTTTAAGTCTGGGACAGCATGGCGTCAACACCATGGGTTTTCAGACACACAGAGAGGAGGAGATGCGGTGTGAGGGAAGTTTTCACCAAATGCCAAAAGACAGCTTCGGAGGCAGGCCAGTGTGTCCCCAAGGTATGTATAACAACACAACATTGACAACAAGTCTAACTCTTGACAAGGTAAAGAAAAAAATATTGAAATCTTTGGGTCTTAAAAATAAAAGTGGCAACTTACCTAAATATGAAAACCAGTGATATTGCTGTAAACAAATAAAGTAACACATAACAATCAGAAAAAAAGACACAGTATTTCAAGTCTAATAGAAAACATTTCTGACATCAAATATCTTTGTGAAACTCTCCTTCTAAATTTAACAGGAATCCACATGTCTAAAAATAAAAGTAAGATAATTTCTCACAAATAGACTTTCTATAAATAAAATGCTAATCATACTCTGTGATTCAAAAGGTATAAGTGTAAAAAGATTGAATCATCAGTAATATGGCAAAAAATTCTAGTAAACATAGCTCACTTTTCTCCCCTTTTCAATCTTTTAAAATTTTTCATAGGTTAATACACACACACACACACACACACACATATATATATATATATATATATATGTATATATATAATCTGTCAGGTGTATTTATAAATGTGTATGGAACTTCATCAGGAACACATGTCAATGATTTCCAAAAACATGGAATAAAGTAAGGCATAAAAAAATGGAAAAAAAGCTAATTAAACCATAGAGTATTTATTTTGTGGCTACAGTGGAAAACAAACTGGAAATCAAGCAAAGAAAAATAATAAAATTTAGTCTTAATAAAATTAAACAACAAATTTACAATGGACCCATTAGTCAGAGAGAAAAACTCAAGGGACGTGAGAGAATGTCTTATTCTGAATGAAAATGGAAATAAAATGTGTCCAAATTCATGACACACAGTGAAAGTAAGGCAGAAAAAAAAAAGGAAATTTATGATATATATTAGAGAAAAAGAAATGCGTCAAATCAATAAGTGTAAGAACATAGGATAATAAAGGTCAAATAAACCCAAAACAGACAGAAGGGAAAAAAAAAAATAAAGAGAGAA
Source organism: Myocastor coypus (assembly GCA_004027025.1). NCBI lineage: Eukaryota > Metazoa > Chordata > Mammalia > Rodentia > Myocastoridae > Myocastor > Myocastor coypus. Next base: position 15,144 of record PVJA010039252.1, on the reverse strand, counting down.
ACAAGCATGGTTTTAGTCTTACACATTGCTCTCTTAAGTGTCAAAAACCTGTTGGATGTGTTTAAGACCATTGTTTAATTCATCCTGTATATGTAAGTGCATGGTTTTGCCCCTGCCATGTTTCCTAACTTTTCTGCTTGCTGTCTCTTTCTTGTTTAATCCTTAAATTCTTGTTTTCCATTTAGCTGTGTTATGTCTTTCCATTTTTATTACTTCTTTTGAGTTCTTACACTAGGGAGGCTACATGATATTTACACATATGGTCTGGATTATTTCACTAATGACTATATGTTCATGATACACCCACTTACTTATGAAGACTTTCTGTTTATCAGTCTTCATATCTGGGTAACATCCCATTGTATAAAAACATCACATCTTTTTCAACCATTCTTCAGGTAATTGGTATTTTGATTGTTTCCAAGTTTTGGCTATCACAAATTCTGCTGTTATAAACAAGGAGACAGACATCACTATGATATGATGTTTTCAGTTTTCTGGGAGAATTCCCAGTAGGAGGCTAGTTGGATTGAATGGAATTTCTAGTCCTAGGTTTTTTTTTTTAATTTTATTTTTTTTTTTGTTGTTGTTTCAGAACTTTTGTTTGTTTGTTTATTTTTTTTTTTTTTTATGGCCGGCTCAGCCTGCCCTGAGGGCAGGGCTGGCACAGCATGTGGTACCAGGTATCGAACCGCGGTCCCTGCAGCTGCCCAAGCTTTCCTAAGCAGACGCTTTAGACCACAAAGCCATCCTATCTGGCCCCTCTAGTCCTACTTTTTAAAGGAGTGTTCATGCCTGTCATTCTGGTCTTCTGCTGTTTCTAATGTCATATCAATTATTGCTATACTCTCTATCAAGTAAATGTTTTTTAAAAAGGGTTTGTTTTTTTTTTAAGGGTAACAAACGAGAATATGAGAGAAGGAAAAATACCATAGAATTGACCTGTTGTAATTTTATATATGGTTAGATTTCTAAATTTCTATGTAAAACGGTATCTTTGTCTTCTCTCATTGAAGGGACAAATACCTGACACACAAAATGAAGGAAGGAAAAGTTTATTTAGCTCATAGTTATTGAAGATTTCAGTCCATATTTGGCCAGCTCCAAGGCTGAGTGGCACATGGCAGAGAGCAGCAGTTCATGGTGGCAGAACAGCAACAAAATGATGACAGAGGCAACTGACCAACCATAGCAACAGAGAGAGTCTGTCTCTCTGTCTCCTTTATATTACATTCAGGCTCTGTGCCTCAGCCTATCCACCTGAGGCCACACTCATAATCCCAGCAGTACTCAGGCTGATAATCCCATCAGTACTAAAACACATAATTCCAGTGGATCATGAATCAAGTCTCAAACTCTAGAAGTCCCCGCTCCATGATTGCATGAGGCTTTGGGGGAACAACTAGATACAAACCATAACAAAAGATGTAACTTTTCTGTAACATTATATAGATTTTTTTTGAATTTTTATTTTTATTTCATTTTTTTCTTGTTTCAGAACTTTTGTTTGTTTGTTTATTTATTTATTTATTTTTATGGCCTGCTCAGCCTGCCCTGAGGGCAGGGCTGGTGCAGCATGTGGTGCTGGGGATCGAACCGCAGTCCCTGCAACCACCTAAGCTTTCCTAAGCAGGCGCTTTAGACCACTGAGCCATCCTGCCGGGCCCCCTATATAGAAAGTTATTAGGTTATCAATGATAGATGGAAAATGCCAGTTCCATGTTAAATCTAAGGCACTTGATATTCAAAAAGACAATGGTATTAAGAACAAGTAGCTATGTTATAGGGCAATAGTATCACTAAGCTTCTCTTCTGGAGGGTTAACAATTTTAGTTTGAAAACCAAAAAATTAAAGAAAAACAAGGGTTAAAAGGTTAGCCAATATTTTGGCTCTAGCCCTTCAAGGTCATTGAGAACTTTAGGATATAAGAGAACCTGTGCTGTAACATCCTATAACACAGCAATGTCCCAAATTTTCTGTTCAAGGAGACTATGGGGCCACAGATGAAAGGGATCAGTGATATACAGTGTACCAAATGAGAGTCACCTAGAGAGAAAACATTCTCTCAGGTTCTCACAGAAAGCAGACTTGTCAAGCAATGGCCATGATTCATCTAGAGGGTTGACACTGAAAAAAGTTCTATAAAATGCTGTACATGGTTTCAAGGTAAATCCTGAGGGGATTTGACTAAACTTGTCATTTACAAAAGTTACATTTTTGTTATACGGGTCTTGCTTTAACTTGACCTTAACCACCCAGCAGAAAATTTTAACCATGTGGCGTATAAAGAAAATCCAGATTAGTGTGCTGAGCTGTAAAACGCTCAAGTGTACAGTTTCCAACAATGACACTTTTTCTGATAACCCAATACTATTATGGACTATTGGACTATACATACAGCTAGTTTATCTTAGTTGAATTAGAAGAAATATCTGTACCAATAGTGTTTAGAATATTTATGTCTGCATCTTGTACTCTGAACAACTACTATGAAGACAACAATATGCATTATATTGGTTATTGTGGCTGTCCTACTGACATGTTTTGAAACTGTCTCATTACTATTTCTTTTTTATTGAAATTAATGAAATTTTAACAAGAGAGAAAAAAGTAATTTAGATGAAAATTATTATTACAATTAAATTGGATCTTAATAACACTGACAAATCTCTACTGATAAAATTGAGCAAGGAAGTTGTCAACATCCAGAAATACGACCATCCCTGCAGATTTTGAAGTAATATAAACAGCATGACCCTAGTAGGATATCTATGATCATGGGCATAAATTTAACAAGCTTGAAGAGAGCTTTTCTTTAAAAACCAAACCAAAAATCAGCAAGCATGTTCTAGCTATTAGTGACACTGCAATTATTAACTTCGTTGAACTTGCCATTTAAAAACTCTTGAAACTGAAGTTTACAAAATCACATGGTTTCAGTTAATGACTTTACCAAGTGTTTAAAGAAAAATAAAAGTAGATTTACCAGTCAACTCCTGAACAATCATGGACAATAAAATATTTTCAAGCTCAGTTATAAGAATCTTAGATGATGTTGATCACAAAACCTGAAAAATATACAGAGCACATTACCTGATGAAGACTTGCTCTCCAGAATATATAAAGCATCCTTAAAATCGAACAGTAATATGTATGAAAATAGAAAATAGGTAAAGAGTGTGAAAATGCGTTGCAGTGAAGAGGCTGTTTGCTAACAAAGCACACAAAATACATTAAAATGATTGGCCATTAGCAAAATGCAACAGCATAACTAAATATCCTAGATACTGACTAGAATAGTCAATATTAAGAAAATTGGTGATGGTGCAGACATTGGTGCGGACTCAGATATCAGATGACAAGCACTGATGGGTGGGAAGGTGCACTGGTCACTCTGGAAAACTGGCCATTGCTTAGATAATAAACTCCACACAAGTGTTGGCCTGTGAAACATGCCCCTGGACAGGTGTCCCAGAGAGCTCATCCTTCAGGTAGCCTCTCAGTGTGCAAATAAATAAAAGACAATTGAATAGCAGGTTGAATATTTAAATTGAAATAAAAAACATTACAATAAAAAATACATTTCCATTATTTCCCCTCCACATTCTTTCTTCCTTTAGAGTGTATTTATTCCATCACTCTTGCCCATATCTGAAGCAGTTCTGAAAGTCCACTTTCATGAGTATCTTTACAAACTGCGACAGAAAACACTGTGAACATTATCATCTAATGCCACTCAGTGGACAGGCAGGCTCATAACAACCCTACGCGGGTCCTTGGCCACCTTGTCCACCCAACCTTGTACTGAAGCACCCCAGACACTTCTGCACGAAGGCTGGAAACAGGCCAATGTCCTTTGGCATGTGAATGACGAAGCGCTTTAGGGTTTATCATTTAACATTACTAAAAATATTTTAAAACCTTCAAACCTTTTATAGATACATGCGACCAACTGGATGAGTATATAAATAGTTTTACTGAGGAGTAAAACTGGTCACAGTAATGTCTCATTTTACTTGTGTTTCTACTATGGGAAAAACTGTATAAAGAAGAACAGATTAATTGATATGAATATGGATAATTAAACCGTGTTATGTACATGCAAAAGTCAAATATATAAACTGAATGACGTCAGGAGGAAACACTGAGTAGATCCAATAGCTGGCTACAAAACACAAAGCAGAGTAAAACAAACTTTGTTTTGCCTATAGTTTCAAGAATGGCAACACTCCCAGCAGACTAACATTTCAGTTTCCAGCTCTGAATTTCATTTTATTTCTAATGTACTGGGTACAAGGTCTCACTATGCATTTTTTACATTTTATAACATTATTTTATAATGTGTTGCCCACAGACTCATATATATAGAGAGTGAAAGAAGTTTGTGCACACATTAAAGAAGAAAGACTTGAGCTGAGGGCCTGGATCTCAAAGTAGTGTCCTGCATGGATCCAGTGGGAGGCCTAAAGCCCATAATCTTGCCTGCACAAGTCCAACTTGAGGCCTCTAGCCAATTGCAGTGTATCTTGCAGACATTTGACATTCAAAAAGCTGGTGATGTTAAGCTCACATGCCTAAGTTATAGGGTTAAAATATCATTAAGCTTCTCTCCTAGATGGTTAACAACATAACTTTGCAGACCAAAAATTAGAGTAAAAGAAGGGCTACAAGGATAGCCAATATTTTGGCCCTAGCCCTTCAAGGTCAGTGAGGACTCAAGACATAAGAGAACCTGTACTGTAACATCCTAGAACTCAGTGGTGTCCCAAATTTTCTGTTCAAGGAGATTATGAGGCCACAGAGGAAAGGGATGGAAGATGTATAGTGTGCCTAAGGAGAGTCACCTAGAGAGAAAACATTCTCTCAGGCTTTCACAGAGAGGAAACTGTTTAAACAATGGCCGTAACTCATCCAGATGGCTGACACGGACAAAAATTCTACAAAATGCTGTACATGGTTTCACGACAAATTCTCAGGGGATTTGGCTGACCTCGTCAGTTACAAACATTATATGTTTTGTTATATAGGTCTTGCTTTATCTTTATCTTAGCTGTCCATAGAAAAGTCTAACCATAAGGTATGAAAAGTAAAGCCATATTAGTATGCTGAGCTATAAAAGGCTCAAGTTAACTCACTACACAGTTTGGCCTCATAGTGATCCTTCTGTTTCAGCCTCTCCAGCACTTGGATTACAGATGTGTGATACCATGCCCAGTCTTGGTGGCCAGTTTATTGCACACTGGGGGTGGGGTCAGTATGACATGTGGTGCTAAAGATTTAACCAGTGTCCCTCAGCTTGCTTAAGCAGGTGCTTAGTCAGCTGAGCTTTGTCACCTACTCTGAATTCTTATTTTATGCTAAAGCTTTCAAACTTCTCTAAAGGAATGTTGGGCAACATGCTTATTTCATGCAGTTCTTTTTTTTTTTTTTCAAATACTCATCTTTTTATTTCTTTAAATTTTTTTTAAGAGAACACAAAATAGCATTTAAGTGGAAAATTACAAGTGATACAGAATTTCACTTAACAAAATAATATGAATGTCACAGTATTTGTTGTAATGCATAGTGTTTTCTTCCAACCAGTTGTCTGTATTACCAGAGAGTTGTATGCAAAATTGGAAGAACAAAGACAAAAAAGAAAGAAATACCTAAGAAATTAAGAGGAGGAAAAGGACAAATAACTGAAAAAAAGAAGACTAAATTAAGCATTAACTGCTCCTTTCATAGACCAACAAAAATCCACAATACAGTTTTTGAATTCGTTCTTTTTTTTTAAGAATTTTTTATTTTATTTTATTTTTCTTGTTTCAGAAAATTTTTGTTTGTTTATTTATTTATTTTTATGGCTGGCTCAGCCTGCCTTCAGGGCAGGTCTGGCACAGCATGTGGTGCCAGGGATTGAACCGTGGTGCCTGCAGCTGCCTAAGCTTTCCTAAGCAGGCGCTTTAGACAACTGAGCCATCCGGCTGGACCCCCTCATACAGTTATTAAGAATGAATTATTTTTCTTTTTCATTCATAAACATATGGCTACTGTGTATATACAGAGAAAAATCTGAAAAGTTCATGAAAATTTTGAAAATCACCTGTTCTGGCCTGGTTCATTTTCAAGAAAATGGATGTACTTCAAGACCATGACACTAAATGAAATATGTCATATACACAAGCATCTATCTATCTATCTATCTATCTATCTATCTATAGACACACACACACACACACACACACACACACACACACACACACACACACATATATATATATATATATATAGACATATGTTCAAAAACAAAAGCAGAGATGGCTCATGGAAAATAAGGAGACAGAATTTCTATAGATGGGTAAAACACCAAGAGATAGACAGTAAGGAATGTGGAAGGAAAAATTAAAATAATTAAGCTCTGGTGCATGCATTCAACAGTTCACATGGTACATTCACATGGTACAACTACTCTAAGCACACTAATAAAAACAAGAGAACTACCCCCTACCCCGCTGTGCATTATGGCAAGACTCTCACTGTGAGGAAAGGTACTTCTGAACACTCTCCCTTGGGTAAAAAATAGAGCACTTCTGTCTGTTATAACTGCTGGCTATAAATAAGTCATTTCTATTTCACAACAGTGTATTCAAGATTAGTTATGATTATACAAATAAGAACTTCCATAATTTAGAGGTGGAAATAACTGTCAGAATTCTAAGTCTTCTGCCAGTAATTTTTTTTTTTCTGGACCAGGGTTCGAACTCACGGCCTTGTACTTGCCAGGCAGGCACTTGGGCCACGGAGCTATCTCCCTAGCCCCACCAGTAGCATTTTTAATTGACCATTACAGTTTTGCTTCTCTTTATCTGGATCTTAGATTTGAGTACAAAAATGCTTAGAGAGCATTGTTCCTGACCCAAGTCCAGGCCACTACTCAACCTAAACCTATTGATGCATAGAGAAAGAACTGTACCAATTTTAGAAGTGCCTGGTTAATTGCACTACTATGGTGTAACAAAACTAGGGAAGTTTTCCTATATAAGCAAAACACACAGACTTTTCAAATTTTTTTTAATGTTTCAAACGTTTATTGATTCAATAGTACTGAATACAGAAAGAAAAAAAAAAAAAGATTCCCGGTTAAACATATTCCACTGTCCCAGCAATGGCTATTTTTAAAACTTTATATTCAGTATTGTCTTGACCATGATTGAGAGCAGACATCGTCTTGTGACCTCCCAGAGGATAAATGTGTTGCGGCTCCCATGCAGCTCCTCACAGTCCTAGCTTGGTCCTTCTCCAGTGTCTCCTCTTGGAGTTATACTTGATTTTATTACCTCTCTTCATATGGGGCGATTCTGCTTTTGCTTCTCTGCCAGGAATCGTTTGATTCTGAAGGTCGTGTGAGAAGACATGATTAGCATAGTAGGCGAGAGCACGCACTCGATGGTGGACTGAAGCAGAAGAGCGACTTTTCCAATTTTTGATGTAAAAATAAATGCACTTCAATATTCTGGCATTCGCTGATGGTTATTATTATCATCTTTATTATAAACACTAAGATATATTTACTAATTCTATTTAGTCATGGTTCCTCAAATCATTCTGACTTTACTTTTGTCACTTAAAGAGAGAAAGGGAAAATTGAAAGTTTCCAAACAGACTAGTAGGAGAGTAATAATTAAAATATTTCATATTGTTGCCTTCCTAGGGATTACTCAGAGTACAAGACATAGGCAAAGAAAAACTGTCTAAATGATATTATCTCAAACTTTTCAAAGAACTAAAAGAAAATAGATGTATAAGTATCTTAAATATGTATATATTTAGAATCATAATGCATTTTTTGGGGGGGGGAGAAAGTTTCTGTCTGAGAGAAGGAAAGAAAGGCCAAGAAACCTGCTTTTTCTAGGGATTTCTATAGAGCAAAGCTATGAGGTTAGGCAGATCTAAGGTGGCAAGAATGCTATCTTCAGGGGTGGCTATAATATTAGACAAAATTATGCTTAACCAATATGATTGCAAACACAATTGCTTAGGAACTACAATTGATTAAATCAAGATTCATTGGGAAGGTAATCAGGTAGCATGCAGGGATGAATATAGAGCAAAGGCCTTTTTGTGTAGAGAGCTGGGCTAGTAATTCTTCCTGGCTTTTTCAACGTGATTATTATGTATTTAGAATATCAATCCCTGATGCCTATCTGTAGGGAGATATGTGTGTGTGTATTTGTTTATGTCTTAAGGCCTGGCCCACTGTTAGGTCCTGTGTCTTCTACAGTTGCAAGGTATCTTGTGTCCTGTACTGGCTCCTTGAGGTCCTAGCCCTGTTCTACTGGGTGTAATATTTCTGTCAAACTCAGCTGCCTATAACATTACCCCTCTGAAGAAGTAACCCAAGCTTCCTTGAGGAAATAACGAGACACTGACCACTCTGACTTCTTTAGGCTGAAAGGGGTTGTAGTTGTTCACTGGAAGTCACAGGTAGTCTACAAAGGTTATATGTAAAGGCTTTCTTTTAGGCACCAGGCATTTTTATCATGGGTAGGCGTACAGCTTAAATCTGTAGAAGACAAAGCCAAAGACAGTTAAGCATTCATGGATCAAATAATTAGTCAGTAGGATAATTACAAAGGCAGTCAACAAAGATTTCCAACAAGAGAAGACAGTAATAACTTTTGTAAAGAGGGTAAGTATAAGTTCTAAAAAAATTTTGAATTTGGAATGTTACTGGTCTGTTATTTAATATATTAAACTTATTAAGGCATTAGTAGAATGATTAGGAATGTACCTAAAACATTTAGTTTTTATTATAACTACACAAGTACTTCCTGTACTGCTGTTAGATTTCAGCCATGTTGTGAACAGCCTATATTATTAATTTTACTTTTTATTTTAAGAGACAGACCAGTTATGGTGACCCTTAAGGTGCACTGAGTCTAGTTAATTAAGGCCTTGGCATGTGTCATATAACCTTTTATTCAAGATAAGATCTGGTGGATCCCAGGGAAAGGAATCTAAAAGTAATCTAGCATATTTGTTATGGGTTTTACCTATATGATTAACTAGGTTTTGGCATCCTCTAGGAAAGAAGAACTTTTATGAGAAAATGGAGCATGCACAATCAAAGAATGACTATCAGAGCTGACAGGCAAGTTTAGAAACTGCTGCTGTGGGATGGCAGTTGTTGCCTGCTGCTTCTTAGACTCCTTTGTTGATGGATTCTGATATTTTGGCATAAGTCCCTTTAGCTTGAATTGTAATCATCTTTATACTTTGATGAGTTATAAAATATTTTGTCATCATTGTTACTTTCAAGATTATAATTATTATTTTTTCCTGTCAAAGATTTTTAAGTCATGTAAGTATAGTGTGGCAGATTTCCTGGCTATATTTTATAAGAAAACAATGATATCGGCAATATTTTCTTTTTTACTTGTATGTTATTGAACACAGAAATTAACGTTTTTGTATTTAAAGTTAAGATTGAGAAATTCACTGAATATTTACAGTAAGAGAATAGAGAAATGTTTTTGCCCTTCAATGTAAAGACACTTGTAAATGCTGACCGTTATGGTGTGTGTCTAGTTGTCCCTCTGGAAGGCCCCTGCAGTCCTCGGGCAGCTTCTAAAGTTTGGCTCTGCCATTTGTATGCCATGATCCAATCCTGGGATTATGGGAGTGACCTCTACACCTGCTCTGGGGCAGATCGTCTGAATACCACATAGGGGGCGGGGCTTGATTGTGGCTGCGGGTGTTATTCCTCCCTTGGTTCTTTCTTGTTTTCTCTCAGCATGGACTGCTGCCCTCTTCCATGTGCCATTTTTCCTTGGAGACAGCCCAGTATGGACTGAAACCTCCACTAACTGTGAACTAAATAAAAATTTCTTCCTGGATTTTGGATGTTATCTATTTTGTCCCAGCAACAAAAGCAAAATGACTGAGACACTGATTGAAATGATGACATTTTCTAAGATAGAACATATATTAGTCCACGGGTCATGCTTAAGTATATGCAAGAAAACTGAAATTATTCCATGCATATTATCTGACCACAATGGAATGAAACTGGAAGTAAATGAAACCACAAAACCCCACAGATACATGCAAATTAAATAACACCCTACTGAGCAACCAGGGAATTAAATGAGAAGTTAAACAATATTTACAATTTAATGAAAATACAAACACAACCTACTGGAATTTATGAAATACAATGAAAGCAGTTGTTAGAGGAAAATTTATAGCTCTGAACTTACACATTAAGAAAACAGACTGGAAACAAATAAAAATTCTAATGCTGCATCTAAATCATCTAGAAAAGGAAGAGCAAGCCAAACCCAAAGCCCAAAGATAGGAGGAAATTATGAAGATTAGAGCAGAAGTTAATTCAATTGAGACAAATAAAACAGTACAAAGAATTAATGAATCAAACAGCTGGTTCTTTGAAAGATTAAATAAAACTGATAAGACCCATGGCCAGCCTCATCAAAAAGAGGAAAGAAAAAACTCAAATTTAAGCAATAAGGAATGAAAAGGACAAAATTATCCCAGACCCAGTCAAGACTCAGAACATCTTTAACAGCTACTTTGAGAATCTTTCCAGTAACAGGAAAAGATGAAATGGACAGATTCCTAGAAAGGCACAATTTACCAGAACTGAATCAAGAAGATGTTAAAACTCTTGGTAAACCAATAACAACAACAACACAAAATAGCAGCCAATGAAATACAAAATGTAATTTAAAAAAAAGCTGATGAGAAAGAAAAGTCCAGGTCCTAATGGATTCACTGCTCAATTCTATAAGACATTTACAAAAGATATAATCCCAATACTCCTTCAACATTTTGATGAAATTTAAAAGGAAACAGTCCTCCCCAAATCATACCTGGAGGCAAGTATTATCCTGATGCTAAACCAGAGAAAGATGCAATTGAAAAAGTGAACTACAGGTCAATCTCTCTCATGAACATAGATGAAAAATCCTCAGTAAAATCTTAGCAAATAGAATACAGAAAATCATTAAGAAGATTCTACAACATGATCACATAGGAGTCATCCCAGGAATGTAAGAATGGTTCAATATCTACAAATCTATAAATGTAATACACTGCATCAATAAAGTCAAGTCAAAACACCACATTGTCACCTCAGCTTATGCAGAAAAGGCTTTTGACAAAGTAGAACATTCATTCATTTTCAAAATACTACAGAAAATTGCAATAGATGACCTCTACCTCAATCTGATAATAGCCATCTATGACAATACAATGGCTAACATAATTCTAAATGGGGGAAAACTGAAGTCTTTTGCTTTCAGATCTTGTACAGGAAAAGGATGTCATCCATCACCACTCCTATTCAATATAGTTCTAAAATCTTTATCTAGAGCTATTAGACAAGAGAGAGAAATAAAACAAAGAAGAATAGATAAAGCAGTTAAGCTGTCATTTTTTTGCTGATTACATGATAGTCTACATGGAAGACCCAAAACACTCCACCAAGAAGCTAGTACAATTAATACCAAAATTCAGTAGCATGGCAGAATACAAAGTCAATAGCTTTCCTCTGCACACTGAGAGAGAAATTAGGAAAAGAATACCTTTTACAATAGCACAACATAGAGAAAGAAAATAGAGAATAAAATAGAGAAAGAAATTCCTAGGAATTAATCTAACCAGAGAAGTAAAAGATCCACTCAATGAAAACACAGTACTCTGTAAAAAGAGATCATAGGGCATTTCAGAAAATGGGAAAATATTCCCTAATCCAGGGGAGGAAGAACCAACCTGATGGAGATGGCCATCCTCCCTAAATTGTTGTACACATTTAATGCAATTCCTATCAAAATACCATGAACATACCCTGCAGATCTGGAGAAATCATTCCTAAAATGTACTTGGAATTAGAAAAGACCTAAAATATCAAAGACAATTCTGGGCAACAAAAGCAAGCCAAGAGGCATTACACTTCCAGACTTAAATTATACTACAAAGCTACTGTGATAAAGTCAGCATGGTATTGACAATAAATAGACCAAAGGATCAATGAAACAGATTACAAGATGCAGAAGCACCTGCAAACACACTTAACCACCATATCTTTGACAAAGGGGCCAAATATGTTTACTAGAAGAAAGATAGAAGCTTTAACAAATGGTGCTGAAAAAAACTGGATCTCTACATGCTGAAAAATAAAACTTGATACAGGTATATCTCCATGCACAAACTAAAGTCACAATGAATTAAAGATCTAAATTTTAAAAGAGAACACTTAATATCTTGAAAGAGAAAGTAAGGGTAAACCTGAAGACATCAGGGTAGACAAATAGTTCATGGAGCAATACCAAAATGCACATGTAACACTTGAAAGAATTGATAGCTGGGACCTTTCTTTATTGAGAAGTTTTTACATGTTAATTTATCAACAGAGTGAAAAGATAGACCACAAATTTCAAAAAAGGTTTTAGCTAATAAGTATTCAGACAAAGTTCTTCTATCTAGAATTTACAAAGAACAAAAAACATTGGGCTCCAAAATTCAAAGACCCAATCCAGAAATGTGCATCTGAGGTGAACACACACTTCTCAAAGAAATTCAACAAGCCTATAAATACATGAAAAAGTGCTACCCATTACTAGTCATCCATGAAATACAAATTAAAACAAATGCTGAGATACTATCTTGCACCAGAAAGAATGGCTATCAAAGAAATCAACCAACAACAAATGTTGCAGAGGCTGTGGGCAAAAAAGAACACTTCTCCACTGCTGGTGGGAAGGAAGACGGGTGCAACCATTATGGAAATCATTGTGCAGTCTCCTTGAAAAGCTATTACTGGAAATCCCATTCAATCCAGCTATCCCTGTACTGGGAATTTTCCTAAAAGAACTTAAAACGTTATATCATAGTGATGTTTGTTTGCCAGTTCTGCTGATAACCCACTACTACTATTGACTATTGAACTAGGCATAGAACTACTTTCTCTTAGTTCAATGAGAAGATATATCTGTGCTAATGCTGTTTAGAAAAGTTATGACGTCTGCATCTTGTACTCCGAACAACTACTGTGAAGGCAACAATATGCATTACATTAGTTATTGTGGCTGTCCTACTAAAGGTCTCATTATTTCCTTCCTATTAAAATCAATAGATTTTAAAAACATATACACTTTGTTTCTTTGATCAGTTTTGACTTAAAGTTTACATTCTGTGCAAATATACACCCATTTCTTTTTTTCAGACTGCTATCAGAAAATTGTTTTCTACCCTTTGATTTTTAAATTGTTTTCTATCCTTTAACTTTTAGTCTGTGACTTGCTTTTGTAGTTTAATGTGTTTCTTGAAAACAGCATATTGTTGGATCCAGTGCCAGTCCTGTTCATTCTGCAAGTCTCTTTCACTTCATTGTGGTGTTGAGATCATTTTCATCGCTGACTGTGACTGTGAGTTGGCTTACTTTTTCCTCGTTATTTCCCTTTGTTGCTTTCCAGTTTTCGTCCTCTGCTTAACTGTTTGCCCTGATTGACAGCTTCTTCCTATTGGTATTCCCATGTTTGTGATCTTTGTTTCCAATCCAAGTGCTAACTTGACCCGGCCCTGCTTGGCTGTGATCTTTGTTATCTCTTTGTAATACGTTATTTGGAGCATTCTGCAGACCTGGCTTGGTGGTGATCAATTTCTTAAGTTGTTTTCATGAAAGGATCTTATTTCTACACCAATTTCTGAAAGATAGTTTTGCAGGTTATATCAGTCCAGGTTGAAGTTTGTTTTCTGTTAGGGCTTGAAATACTTGACGTCATGCTTACTTGATTTGAGAGTTTGTGCTGAGAAGTTGGCTGTGATTTTGATGAGCTTTCCATAACAATGAGCGGTGTCTTTATTCCATCCACTTTCAATATTCTCTGCTTATTCTTAATTTCTGGAGTATTGATTATTGCGTGCTTTGGTGCAGATTTATTTTGGTCATGGATATTTGTAGTTCTATATGCTTTTTTATTTTTATTTTTTGTTTGTTTTGAGGGACCAGGGTTCAAACTCACGACCTTGCCCTTGCCAGGCAGGCATTTGTGCCATAGAGCTATCTCCCCAGGCCTGCTTTTTTAATTTTTAAGTCAAGTTCTATATCCAAGTTTGGCACAGCTTTGGCCATTATTTATGTGAAGAGATTTTTAACGTTCTCTGTTCAAACTCTGCCTTTGTCAGTGATTGCAAACAACCTATTTATTTATTTATTTATTTAGTTAGTTAGTTAGTTATGAGCAGAACATATTGATTGAGAGAAAGAAAGCTCCTGTCTGAGAGAGGGATGGGAGGGGGCCCCGAATGGGTGGTCTCATCCAATCAGTTCTATGTTGTTCTTTAATTCACCTAGTTGCTGGACTGATTTTTCACTTAATTTCTCCTGTAATTTCAAAGATATCTTTCTTTTGAAAGACAACAGCTACAGTTCTTTCTTCTAGATACGATGCTGTTTTCATCTTCATTTAATCCGTGGTGCATATTTTTAATGCAGCTTTACGCCTCTTGGAGTTCTACTTGCATCTAATTTATTGACTCTATTTCTTTCCTGTGCTGCTCTTTCATACTTTCCATTGCTTTCTTGAACTTCTTGTTCGTTTAAATCCTTGTCTGTTTTAATGCTCACTTTGAACTTCATCAGTTTTTGCATCTTAGAGATTATTTCTTTCTATAGCCTCTTCCATTAAATTTTTCAAATCTGTTGCCATCATGTGACAAAATTCCCGGAGCTGGCTTCTCATTTCCCCTATCGTACTGGCTTTGTCATAGGTGGGCTCGTGGTGTGGGTTGCATTTTGATTCTATCTTATCATTTTATGTTTTCAATTTTTGGCATTGTTTTTTTTTTCTGTGTTAATACTTGCAGATTTCCCTTGATAAATAGCTTTATCCCTAGTATTGAGGCTTCCCAAGAAATGGTTGTATGAATGGGATATCATCTAGATATAGGTGGTCCTTGGTCTTTGTATTTATCTGAAGAACATACCTTCCCAATATGTTGATGATGCAAAGCTATTAATGTTAACTATTTGATTCAGCACCCAGTCTTTTGATACTTGTTTATGCTAAGGGTAATGATCTCATATGATCAGTGTTGTCACATGGAGAGAAAAACTGATTATAGTAGGTATGGTGTCTTGG
>PVJA010039251.1:0-19274 GCA_004027025.1 Myocastor coypus | reverse complement strand
GCCCAAGGCTGAGTGGAACAGAGCAGAGAGCATCCAGTTCATGGCGGCGGAACAGCAACAAAATGGTGGCAGAGGTAGCCAACCAACACGGCAGCAGAGCAACAGCAACAGCTAGAGCTCCAGTCTGTCTCTCTGTCTCTCTTTATATTACATTCAGGCTCTCCGCCTTAGCTCCCGCCATAGGCTACACCCATAATCCCAGAAGTACTTCCACCCATAATCCCATCAGTACTAAAACCCATAATCCCAGGGATCATGGATCAAGTCTCAAACTCTAGAAGTCCCCGCCCAGTGACTCCATGAGGCTTTGGGGGGACAACTAGACATAAACCATAACACAAAGTAAACCCTTCCTTTGAGTAAGTAGATTTATCTCAGGTATTTCTTACAGCAACAGAAGGCCCACTACCATGAGAGTCTTTCCCACTTGGTAGCATGCCTAGTTTATTTTTAACAATAGGAATGGTTTCTAGCAAATTTTCCAAATCACATCAATCTTTCCAGACCTAAATAAAAGTGCCTACTATATACACTTAAGGCATATATTGTGATATGCATATATATTATGAAATGATCACAAATTAGCTAACAAATCTGTAACCTCATGCACTGCTTCTTATTTGCACTGTTTTCGTTTGGTGGCAAGAACACTTAGAGTCTACTGTTTACGCAAGCTCTAAATACACAATATAATCTTGTCAACTCTATTTAGCATTCTTTATATTAGATACTGAGATCTTATCTATTTTATAATTGAAAGCTTATACCCCTTGAGTAATGTGTCCACTCTTTTCTTCTCTATGTCCCTGGTAGGGGAGCCAGAGAGATAGCTCTGTGGCACAAATAGCTGCTGGCAAGTGCAAGGTCGTGAGTTTGAATCCCAGTCCCGCAAAAAAAAAAAAAAAATCATCTATGTCCCTGGTGATAACCTTTTTTATTCTTTGTTTCTATTAATTCAGTTTCTTTTAGATGTTGCATAGAAGGGCCAGCCACATAGCTCAGCAAACTAAATCACCTACTTAGGCAGGCATAGGGACCAGCGTTTGATCCTTAGTGTGCAGTGCCAGTTCCAACCCTGGGGGTCCCCTAAGAAGGCAAATGAGACTGGGCATGGTGGCATGCACCTGTAACCCCAGCACTTGGGAAACTGAAACCAGGAGGATCACTACAAGTCCAGTCTATATAGTGAGACCCTGTAGACCTGTAGTAAATATATTTTTTTAAAAAGGTCACTTGTGTAGAAGTGACATCATACAGCACAGTATTTCTCTGTCCTACATTTCAGATAGCATTATCCACCTAAAGGGTCATCTGTATTGCTACAAATGGCAAGATTTTCTCTGTATGGCTGAATGATATTCCACTATATATGTGCATATGTGTGCATGCATGTGTGTGTTTGTGTGTGTGCTTAATAACCTCTTAATCTCTTTATTCATAAATGATTATTTCAACTATTTCTGTCTGTCTGTCTGTCTCTCTCTCTCTCTGTCTCTCTCTCGATCTCTCTCTTTCTCTCTCTCCTCTCTCTGATACCAGGGATTGAACTCAAGACCTTGTGTTTGTCAGGCACATACTTAAGCCACTGAGCTATCTCCCTGGCCTTCTTCCCTTATCTTGAGTACATCTACCTTAAGGAGCCACTTTTATTTTATTTTATTTTTTTCATGATTTAATATTTTTATAGTTTAAATTTAACAATGGTTATATTATATATTTTCATCATCAGATCAGTTTAGATTGATAGATATAGGTATATAAGACTGATCAAACAATTAAACATTAACACTTTCAATAAACATTACTTTTTTTTTTTCTTTTCCCCTTTCTTTTTTTAAAAGTTGACACATTGCATATTGTCCTCACAAGAGTTCTACAGAGCACAGTGTGTGGGCATGACCCTCCCTATTGATGTTGCTAAGATGAAAGAAAATGAAAAAAAAAAAAAGAAAAGAAAAGAAAATTCTTCTTTTTTACTAAGAGGAAGCAGTTGCATACACAGTCAAATGTTCTGCAATTGCAGTGGGCTACCAGTGAAGCTTATAATGTTGGAGGCCTATTGATCTAAGCCTCCTAAAGCTCATCTCACCAATCTAGCTCTGCATTTCATGGTTTTTTTTTTTTTTTTTTTTTTTGGGTAATCAAGGGCAAGTCAAAGCAAGACCTGTATAACAAAACATTCATTTTTTTTTTTTTTTTTGTATCTTCCGGGGTTAAATCCCCTCAGGATTAAGTTGGGGACCACACAGAATACTTTGTACAACTGTTGTTAGTGTCATCTTTTGGGATGAGTCACGGCCATTGCTTGGCCAGTTTCCTTTCTGTGAAAGCCTGAGAGAATGTTTTTCTCTGGGTGACTCTCCTTAGATGCACTATAGATCATTTATCCCTTTCCTCTAAGGTCCCATAATCTCCTTTACCAGAAAATTTGAGACACTTCTGAGTTATAGGATGTCACAGCACAGATTCTCTTATATCCTGAGTCCTTATTGACCTTGAAGGGCTAGGGCCAAAATATTGACTATCCTCATAGCCCTTCTTTTTCTCCAGTTTTTGGCCTGTTAACTTATATTCTTAACCCTCCAGCAGAAAAGCTTTGTGATACTATTACACTATAGCATAGGTACTTAAGCTTATCATCACTGGCTTGCTGAGTATCAAATATCTTTGACTTCGCTTAGAATTGATATTTTCTGACCATCATTGATATTCTAATAACGTTCCATATAATGTGATATAAGTAGTTATACAATTTTGACACAGATACTTGGAAATTCAAGGAAATACAAAATTGGCGCCTGTCAAGCCTATGGTATTTGGCCCAGTCTCTTATTTCCAAGTATTACTCTTGAGAGAGAAAATGACAGTAACTGAGTTTACAGCGGGAGCAATACACATCAAAAAGACAAGAGTGACATGCATTCCATGCATAGTTTTAATGTTACATAGTGCTATGATCAATATGAAGAACCTTTTGAAGGTTCTTGAGACCAATATCTGATTCATCCTGTGTACATAAGTGCATGGTTTTGCTCTTGATATGTTTTCTCCTTTATCTGCTTCCAGTCACTTTGTTGTTTAATCCATAACACATTCAGCTATGTTATGACTTTAAGTTCTTATTTTCTTCTTTAAAGTTCTTATATTAGGGAGACTATACTATACTTACACATGTAGGTCTCATTTATTTCACTAATGAGTATATATTCAATATACATCCATTTATATATGAAATCTTTAAACTTATCATTCTTTATGGGTAATATTCCATTGTATAAAAATACCACATTTTTTTTAACCATTCTTCAAATGATGGGCATTTTGGTTGTTTCCAAGATTTGGCTATTACAAATTGGGCTGCTATAAACATAGGTGCACAGATATCGCTATGGTATGAAGTTTTCAGTTCTTCTGGAAAAATTCCCATTAGGGGGATAGCTGAATTGAATGGAACTTCCAATTCGAGTTTTGTAAGGATCCTCCACACTGCTTTCCATAATGGTTGCACCAATCTGCATTCCCACCAGCAGTGGAGAAGGGTTCTTTTTTCCCCACAGCCTCTCCAGCATTTGTTGCTGGTCGATTTCTTTATGATAACCATTCTTTCTGGGGTGAGATGGTATCTAAGTGTTCTTTTGATTTGCATTTCACGAATAGCTAGCGATGTGGAACATTTCTTCATGTATTTGTAGGCTTGCTGCATTTCTCTCTCTGAGAAGTGTGTGTTCATCTCAGATGCCTATTTCTCGATTGGGTCTTTGAATTTTGGAACCCTAATGGTTTTTAGTTATTTGTAAATTCTAGATAGAAGACCTTTGTCTGAATACTTGTTAGTTAAAATCTTTTCGAAAATTGTGGGTCGTCTTTTCACTCTGTTAGTGATTTCCTTTCACATACAGAAACTTCCTAGCCAGAGGATATCCCATTTGTTGATGCTTTCAAGTGTTAAATGTGCAATTTGATTTCTGTCCATGAATTTTTTGCCTACTCTTATGTCTTCAAGATTTCCTCCCGCTTTCTCTTCCAGGAGATTTAATGTTTCACTTTAATATTTAGATCTGTAATTCATTTCGACTTTAGTTTAGTGCATGGTGATAGACTAGGGTCAACATTTAGTTTTTGGCATGTAGAGAGCCAATTTTTCCAGCACCATTTGTTAAAGAGGCTGTCTTTCTTCCAGTAAATGTGTTTGGCCCCTTTGTCAAAAATAAGGTGGCTGAGTGTGTTTGTATTTGCTTCTGCGTCCTCTAGTCTATTCCATTTATCTTCAGGTCTATTTTTTTGCCAATACCATGCTGATTTTATTACTGTAGCTTTGTAGTATAACTTTAGGTCAGGAATTGTAATGCCTCCTGCTGTACCTTTATTGCTGAGAATTGTCTTTGCAATTCTGGGTCTTTTTTGGTTCCAAATAAATTTTAGGAATGACTTCTCCAGGTCTGTGAGATATGTCGATGGTATTTAGATAGGAATTCCATTAAATCTGTACAACAATTTAGGGAGTATGGCCATCTTCACAATGTTGGTTCTTCCTATCCAGAAGCAGGGAATATCTTTCCATTTCCTGAGATCTTCTAAGATCTCTTTTTGAGAAATACTATAGTTTTTGTTGAAAAGGTCTTTTACTTCCTTAGTTAGGTTGATTCCTACGTATTTCATTTTCTTCGGTGCTATCATAAGAAGTACTGTTTCTCTAATTTCTCTCTCAGTGTTTTTGTTATCTGTGTAGAGGAATGCCACTGACTTTTGTGTATTGACTTTGTAACCTGCTATTCTACTGAATTTATATATTAATTCCACTAGCTTTTTGGTGGAGTTCTTTGGGTCTTCTAAGTAGATTATCATGTCATCTGCAAATAGTGAAAGTTTTACTTCTTCTTTACCTATTCTTAATCCTTTTATTTCTCTTTCTTGTCTAATGGCTATAGCTAGTGACTCCAGAACTATATTGAATAGAAGTGGCGATAGGGGACATCCTGGTCTTTTACCAGATTTGAGAGTAAAAGACTTCAGTTTTTCCCCATTTAGAATTATGCTGGCTGTTGTATTGTTGTAGATGGCTTTTATCAGGTTGAGGCCCTCTATTTCAAGTTTCTGTAGGACTTTGAACATGAATGAGTGTTCCACTTTAACAAAGACATTTTCGGCATCAGTTGAGACCATCATGTGATTTTTGGTCTTAGCTCTATTAATATAGTGTACTGCATTTATAGATTTGCATATATTGAACCATCCTTGCATCCCTGGGATGAATCCTACCTGGTCGTGATGGATAATCTTCTTGATGATGTGTTGTATTCTAATGGCTAGGATTTTACTGAGAATTTTTGCATCTACGTTCATGAGAGAAATTGGTCTGTAGTTTTCTTTTTTTAGTTACATCTCTTTCTGGTTTTAGTATCCGTGCAATACTTGCTTCTAGGAATGATTTTGGAAGGATTGCTTCTTTTTCAATTTCATTGAAGAGTTTGAGGAGTATTGGGGTTATGTCTTCTTTAAATTTCTTGTAGAATTCAGAGGTGAATCCATCAGGTCCCCAATTTTTCTTTGTGGGTAGGCTTTTTATTACATTTTGTATTTCATTGGCTATTATTGGGTTATTGGGAATTCTAGTACCTTCTTCATTCAGTTTTGGTAATTCGTACTTTCCAGGAATCTGTTCATTTCATCTGTGACTTCAGTTTTGTGAGAGTAAAGATTCTCTAAGTAACTATTTAGGATCCTCTGTATCTCTGCTGGGTCTGTAGTAATTTCACCCTTTTCATTCCTTATTGCTTGAATTTGAGTCCTTTCTTTCCTCTTTTTGATGAGGTTAGCTAGGGGCTTATCAATCTTATTTAATCTTTTAAAGAACCAGCTTTTGGATTCATTAATTCTTTGTATTGTTTTCTTTGTCTCAATTGAATTGATTTCTGCTCTAATCTTTATAATTTCCTCCCGCCTTCGGGCTTTGGATTTCGTTTGTTCTTCTATTTCTAGTGAGTTTAAGTGTTGTGTAAGATTGTTTATTTGTTCTCATTCTATTTTCTTAATGTGTGAGTTCAGAGCTATAAATTTCCCTCTGAGAACTGCTTTCATTGCATCCCACAAATTCCGGTAGGTTGTGTTTGAATTTTCATTAGATTGTAGATACTGTTTAATTTCTTGTTTAATTTCATCAGTAACCCACTGGTTGTTGGGAAGAGTGCTGTTTAATTTCCATGTAGTCTTGAAATTCCTATGGTTTCTTTTTTCATTTATTTCCAATTTGATTGCACTGTGTTCACATAATATGCATGGGATAATTTGTTTTCTTGCATCTACTTAAGCATGATCTGTGTACTAATATGTGATCTATTTTAGAAAATGTCCCATGTGCAGCTGAGAAGAATGTATATTTTGAAATGGTTGGGTGGAATACTCTGTGTATGTCCACTAAGTCCAGTTGTTTCAAGTTCTGATTCAGTTCTTCCACTTCTTTGCTGATTTTTTGTCTGCTTCACCAATCTTTTTTGGATAAGGGTGTGTTGCAGTCTCCTGCTAAGATTGTAGTATTGGATATGAGATTTTTCATGTCCATTAAGGTTTGTTTTATATAGCTTGCTGTTCCCATGTTGGGTGCATACATATTTATGAGTGTTACCTCTTCATCATGAATTTTTCCCCTAACCAGTATGTGGTGGCCTTCTTTATTTCGTTTGATCAATGTTGGTTTGAAGTTTAGACTGTCTGCAAACAGGATTGCTGTCCCTGCTGTTTTTTGAGGTGCTGGAGCATGTAGTATTGTTTTCCAACCTTTAACGTTAAGCCTATGAGTTTCTTTATGAGTTAAGTGTGTTTTTTGTATACAGCATATTGTTGGGCTCTGTTTCCTTATCCTCTCTGCAAGTCTACTTTTAATTGGAGAACTGAGTCCATTTACATTGATGGTTATAATTGAAATGTATTGACTTATGGTTGACATGACTCTTATTCGCTACTGTTTACCCCTTTTTCCTCCTATATTTAGTTGGTTACTCTATTTGGTGGGATCTTTCTGTTCTCATTTGTTGAATTCGGGTCGTTTTGGTCCTTCTCTAAAATATTTGTTAGAGTATTGTGTATCGTTGGCTTTGATGTCATGAAATTCTTTAGTTGTTCCTTGTCATGGAAATATTTCACTTCTCCCTCATACTTGAAGGAAAGTTTTGCCGGGTACAGCAGTCTGGGCTGAAATTTGTTTTCATGGAGGACTTGAAGCACTCTGCTCCATGCTCTTCTTGACTTCATGGTTTGTGAAGAGAAATCCACTGTTGTTCTGATGTGTTTTCCTTTAAATATGATCTGTTTCTTTTCTCTAGCAGCTTTTAGTATATTATTCTTCAGCTGGATTTCTGGTATCTTGACTATTATATGTCTTGGCGTGTTTTTAGTTGGGTTCATGTTATTTGGAGTTCTGTGGGCTTCAGTTACCTGAATGTCCGATTATTTTCTCATACTTGGGAAGTTTTCTGCTATTACTTCTGCCCATATTCTTTTTTTTATCATTTGTATTGACTCCTTCTTTTTCGTTGATTCCTATTAATCTCACATTGTTCACTTTTGCATCATCTTGCAGATGTTGAATTACTTTTTCCTGCATTCTGGTTGTTTTTAAAAGATCCTTTCTTATTCTTTCACTGGCTACAACTGTGTCTTCAAGATCTGAGACTCTATCTTCACTTTCGTTCATATGGCTCTGCCAACTTGTGATAGAGATTTTATTTTCTTGTATATCTCTTTGAAACTGTTTCGTGTGATCTATTTCTTTCCTATATTGTTCCACCAGGGACTCCATCATTTTTCTATTCTCCTCTGATTTTTTATTGATGGCTTCTTTAGTAGTATTGAAGTCTGTCATTATGGTTATCCTTTCTCTAATTCATAGATTATTTCTGTTCTGTTCTCCTGTCTACTTTTCTGTAGTTGTTCCCCTACTTGGGATGCTATTGATTTACACGTGTCTTTGTTAACTTTAGATATTATCTCTGCTCTGTTTTCCTCTATATGTTTCTCCAGTCGTTTTTCCACTTCATGTATTTCTTTTTTTTTTTTTTTTGCTTCAGATGTTATCTCTGATCTCAGTTGCTCTATAAGTTTCTGCACTTGTGCGTCTGCCTCAGATGCTACCAATTCAGAGGTTTCATCTGCCTGATTCCCATTTTCTTCCATGGTGGTGTCTCCTGTATTTGATTTGGGTGGGCTCGGGCGCTGAGATTGCATCCTACTCCTTGTTGTTATGATTTTGTATGGAAGCGATCTCTGCACTTTGGTGACATTGTGCTGTAAGAGTCTATGGGCCTTTGGTCTGGAGCCTCCAAGTTGGTTCCCCTATAGAAGTTCCCGGCTTCCTGTCGGAGCTTGGGCTGCTGGCTGCTGTGAAGCCCTGTGGGTGTGGTCTGTATGTGGAGGTGGAGCTTTGGAATTGAGGAGTCCTGGTAGGCTCATGGACCAGATTGGTTGCCAGACGAGATGTACGATGGGTTCGATGGGTTCGGTAGTGGAGCTTGGGCAGGCGGGGAGGGGGGGCGGGTTTCAAAACAAAACAAACAAAAAAAAGGGAAAGGGGAAGGGGAAGGGGAAGGCGGGCCAACGATCCTAACCCAGCAGGTGCAAGGGCCTGGCGGGCTGGGGACAGGGGACTGGGGACCGGAACACGAAGTGAGTTGCAGGAACGCAGAAGAGAAGCAGAGGGGCCGAGGGACCTTACCGGGCGGGCGCGCGGGCCTTGCGGCCTGAGGACCGGCGACCAGGGAGCGGAACTGCCAATTTTAATCTTACCATGAAAAGCTTGAAAATCTTGTAAAGCTTGTCATATCAAATTTTTTCTTTTTTTTTTTTTTTTTTTTTTTTTTTTTTTTTTTTTTTTTTTTTTTTTTTTTTTTTTTTTTTGTCTTTTTGAGACAGGGTCTCAAGAAAAAAATTAAAATCTTAAATTTTACATAAATAAAGACAGATGAATCAGGTAAATTTAATGAGGTAAACAAATTGTTTATGCAACTTTACAAAGACACTGCCACAACACTGAATGACATAATTTTCTCCCCTGAAGTCACAGGTTGCTTGTTACTATGTAGTCACCAGTAGGAGGCTATGGCATTGGACTCCTTCCAACACACTATTCTATGATATCAACATGAAGCAAATATATATTGCTGTTGCTATTTTTATATTCTACTTTCTGATTAATTTCAAAACAGGAATTTAACAATTTAAAAATATTGTCTAACTTTAACAAGCTGTAAAATGTATCCACTACATTCTTTGTTTCTTAGGCAAAAACCACAAAATGCAGTCAAAAGACACAGTGTCATATAAATGCATGTTATAATTTGAAACGTTTGCTGTAAAAGAAGAAAATAACCTATAATAAATATAGCAAGAATCTAGTTTCCAAGTAACAAACATTTTTAAAAACTATTATCATGTCTATTAAAGAGTGATTAAATATGATTGAATCTGAAAGCATCCATTTAAATTTTAGGTATTTTTCACTTTTGATAACAATTCGGACTATATGACATTTAGCAGAACTAAGAAACAGAAATAATAACCCTGGAAAAATGAGTCATTGTTTCATTTTTCCAAATCATGACAGTAGCTGAAATGCCACATGTAAAAGGAGATTCGCGGCTGATTACTGCTTAGCCACTCTCAGGCTCAAAAACAGAGAAATCCCTCCACAGATAGGCCCGGAGTCTTTACCCAGTGTCAGTAAGTAACATTTTTAACAGTGCTTTACAGTTGAAGCATATCTTATTTTTTAGTTATTTCTATTACGCCCGCCGTACTTTCTGCATATTTTTCTCAAAACAGACTGGCATTGCTTAGAAAATAGAGATTGTTGCTTTAATTTCTGTGTATGTGTCATAAGGTCAAACAGTATGTTAGCTTTGTAGTATAAAAATATGTGCATACTAATTTTGAAATCTACATATGGAGAACATATGCAGATACACTTGCTGATAGACTGAAAGAGACTCTAATACTCCACTAAGCCATGAAGCCCATGTTCTTCAAGGTCTTCATTAATGCCTAATTAATGTGAGGCTTTTGAGTGTTGATTTTTGGTGGGAATTCTCAATAGTGTTTCTGGCAATTTCCTATAGTTTTCACATTTTTACACTGGTCTATTGTCTAAAGTTGCTTTTATGGTCTGACAACAAAATTAAATCAATTAAATCATTGTGGTAGAGATCACACTGCCCACGCAGTCCAACAGATTTACTATCTATTGCTGTAGAAAATTTTGCCAACTCCAGCACAGAACAGATTTTCTTTTTTTTTTTTTTTTTCTTTTTAATCTTTGTTTATTCACTCATTTTTATGGCTGGCTCAGCCCACCCTGAGGGCAGGGCTGGCGCAGCATGTGGTGCCAGGGATCGAACCACAGTCCCTGAAGCTGCCCAAGCTTTCCCAAGCAGGGGCTTTAGACCACTGAGCCATCCCGCCGGGCCCCCAGATTTTCTTTTGACTGATGAGAATCCAACAAGGCATATAAGGGAAATGCTTTTTCTCTTGACTTTTTTTTATGTATTTTATGGTTGATATTCATGAGCTCTCCAACCATTCACACTTTACCTATGTATCTTAAGATATGTTCTTACATTTCAACCTGAAGTCTTCAGTAAATGTTGTAGATCAGCTTGAATTTTCAGTGCTATGTGTTTATTGTCATGCTTTGTTGATTCCTGTTTCATTTCTTTTGTGTAAACCTCCGGTTTCCTATTCACTTAAGTGCTTACTTTTGTCCTACTTTTTCTCATTGGAATTTTATTTATTTATTTATTTATTTATTTATTTATTTATTCGTTGTTTATTTATTTATTGTCCTTGTCAAAGCAGTCTTAATTGGCTCTATATGTACAGGCGGTCACTCTGGAACCTTACTATTGCTCAGAAAGCCTTTATTCCAGTCCTAATGACTCTGATGACTCTCTCCCCAGAGATGACACCAAAATTTACCTGCCACGATCATCAAATCTCCTGGGTCCTCCTTCCCTTGCTCCAGGCCCTCACACATTACTGAAGGAGTAGTTTAGGAGCAGATGACCCCACTTATTAACTTATAAGGAGGGCTATTATCCCAGATACCATCAGTTTACAATCTCCTTCCTTTCCACTGAATGATTTGGTTGACTTAGTCATCAAGGATCTTTTGGTTTTAAACAAGAGCATTTGTGATCTTGGCCTTACCCAAATCTTCTCTCAGGCAACTCCATTAAGTTTTTTTACTCTCTTATCATTGTCCTTTTCTTACATCTACCCAACTGCCTCTCTGTTGTCACGAGAAGATAATTTATTATAGAGAACAAGATATGGCTTATTCATCAAAGATTTTTACATATATTGCATAGGGAATAATAAAGCAAGTAGCAAAAGTGCCAAAATTACTTGAAGATCAGCTTGAAATGTAATGAAAGTCAATCAGTAAATAAAGGACAGGGGAGATCATTGTCTTAACATAGGCTTGCAAATTAACTAACTGAAATTCTACAATTAGGCGGATTTTAGATTTTCTTTACATAAGGATCAACTAACATCAAAAGGCACAAAAGCAAGAAAGAAACTATTATTAAAAAAGACATTACCTTGTCTTGTGGACATCTGTGAAGCTAGTGAAAAATATGTGTCACTTTTCTACAGATTAGAAATGTCACATTAAAAACAAAATAATCACACATCAGTGAAATAAACATCACTTTCAGAGTGAATATATTCCTTGTTTTATTATTTTTACACTAGGGTAATAATTAGAATGCAAAGTTTTAATTAAAAGGACATATAACATTAATGAAAAATATTTTAAGTAAATACTAATTGATACTTTTCAATCTCAGAACTGAAAATGACATCTCTCTATTTTATTACTGTAGAAATACAACAAAAATTTAATTGAAAATGTGAAATTTTATTAACATAATTGAAAAACCTAAGCTATAATTTTATTTTAATGAGCTGCCACTATCTTAATTCATGTAAATGATTATCAAAATCACATTTTATATTATTTTGTTAAAACTTGGTGTAAACAATTTAACTTCATAATGAAAAATTAGTCTTATATCACCATGAAACACAGGCTTATGTATTTTAAAATTTGAATGTTCAAAGCTTTAGAGTATAGCTACTCTCTGTTTATACGAGACAATTATCCATGTGGACTGGATTTTCCATCATTTGATATTATTCCACTTGAGCATTACTGTAATTTTCTGGGATCTGAAAAAGTTAAGTAGAGTACTTGAGGTTAAAATAAAACTTATTTTCATATCATTTTAAAAGTTTGCTGCTAATGGGATGGTTATACTTTGGGTACATTTGTTTAAAACTGGTAAGATACAGTTTTCAATATGAGCTAGGAATATCCAATTCAATGAGGTTTTCTCATAAAAAGGTCTCTTCTTATAGTGTGATATGATTTTTCAATATCTATTTACCTAGTGAATGTTAATTTTGCTTTTAACAGATTCTGTAACAACAAATGCTGGAGCTGTACTAGGATAACTGAAAAATATAAACCTCATTTTCTTCATAAAGAATGCTGGTGAAGTTTTGGAAGACACAGGAAAAGGTGTATGACTTTAAGAAAATTTACACTTTGCCAAAAAACAACACATTTGTCAAATGTAATCTTGTAGTTTATCAGGAAAGATATAACAAAAACAATACCTATCCTTCATCTACCATTCAAGATGTGTTATACTGTACTTTAATCTGCAGCCTTTGTTTGGTTTGGTTTTTCGTGGTACCAGGGATTGAACTCAGGACTCTTCGCTTGCCAGGCAAGCACTTATTCCACTGAGCTATCTTCCCAGCCCAATCTGCAGCCTTTGATCTTTATAACAACCCTGTCTGGACTTTACTAATAAGATTGAAGTGGTGTCTTAGTTACTTTTTTACTCATTGCTAGGACAAATACTCGACAGTCAAAATGAAGGAAGGAAAGGTTTATTTAGCTCACAGTTTGTGGAGGTTTCAGTCCATATTCTGCTGGCCCAAGGGTGAGTGGAATAGGGCAGATAACATCCGGTTCATGGCAGTGGAACAGCAACTATGGCGACAGCGGCAGCCAACCAAACAGGGCAGCAGAGCAACAGCCCAAGTCTGTCTCTCTGTCTCTCTTTTTAAATTACATCAGGCCTCTGCCTTAGCCTATCCACCTTAGGTTACACCCATAATCCCAGAAGTACTTAAAACACATAATCCCAGGGATCATGGATCAAGTCTCAAACTCTAGATCAGTAGTAAATCACATAATCCCAATGGATCATGAATCAAATCTCAAACTATAGAAGTCCTCGCCCCATGACTGCATGAGACTTTGGGGGGACAACTAGACATAAGCCATAACAAGTGGGAAGCCAATAATCTGTCTCAATACACAAAGGAGTTTGTGCCTAAGCTAGGCTTTGACCCTGAATCCAGTTTTACAACCTACAGGGCAACTACTGCTCTATGCTGACAACAACACTGTTTCCCATGAGTATTTAATCAAGTATAGTGTTTATCAAGTGCAGTATCCATCAATACATTTTAGCAAACACGTTTGCCTGTGTAGTCACCACTGTATGCACATGGGCACATGTGGTTGTACCCTCACACTTATGTGCCACCTTGTATTAACTGTATCTGGTTGATTTTTTAAGAAAAGTTAGCTAAACTTTAGAAAATGGAAATGTGTCATTAGGAAGTAGCAATAATTTATGTATTAAGCAGCCATTATACAGCTACTACTGTGCTAGGTATCTTATATTAAGTGCTTATTAGAAAAATGTGGAAGTTGTCTCCATTTTAAGGATGTGCAATTAAAATACTGAGATATAAAGAAGAAAATAGCATGAACTGATCATCTCATTTGATTTAAGTGACCGTTTAAATGTCATAGGTTAAAGGAGATAAAACAGATGGATAATAGAAGATATTTTGTAGTTTCAATGAAGTTTTAGCACATACCAGTTTCAATTTTATTGGCCATCCAAAAAGGTAATTAGATCGTGCTCTGATGTGTGTGAAGGACCACCTGAGAGAAGAGCAGTTGTCTCCATTTTGTCTACATCTGACCCTATTTCCATATATTTAAATGTACAGAGCTGGCTAGGACTTTTCCTTATCCCTTCAATTGACTGTAAGCAATGCCCTTCGGTCTAGCTGAGGTGCTGGTGGTAGTCTGTAAAGCGGGCAGGAATGCTTCCCTGACAACCCATACCTGCCGCTCTTTAATATGAGCTGGATTGAGACAGGATGAACAGGCAATGCTTTGCCGTCCACTGGGATCAGCCTCCAGATAGGGGCTGTAACTTCCTGGGACTTGAAAGAGCTGAAGCACTGGACCCAAAAACTTTAGATACTATCTCAACAGTATAATGCAAATTACTTTTTCTGCATATTCTCTTTGCATATCACAGGTAAATGCAGGCCTCCTACGTAGCGCAGCTCTTGGTACTCATCTACTACTTGCTGTGATTCTCAGACATTCATCCTCAAGCCACTCCTCCTTCATGACTGAAGAAAACCTGGTCTCGGCACTGGGTCAAGGTCCTTGTTCCAGCTATCCATCACCATGGCTGGACTTAGGACCCCTTGGCTCCCCATGACTATAAATAAGCCTTAGCGTCTTTATTCTCGCCTTCAGTTGCACTGGAAGTGGTAGATTGGAATTAATTTGATGAGATTTCAATAATTTGTCCTGGAAATATAAATTAAACTTCCTGGACCAAGACATGGACCAAGAAAGACTCCCTACAGATATATGTGCGGGTTAACTCACTACTGAATAAACTGGAAATCACTAACATTAAAACAGACAGCTAGGAACATGAGCAGGAAAATTAATTGAGAAGGAAATGTTTTTTTAAGAATGTCCAAATTACCAAGGATAGGGTGGGTGTCCAGGGAGGAGAAGAAAGAAGGGTTAACAAAGGAACAGCTATACAGTTGGGAAGAGGTAGTGAAACTATCCCCAGAAGGGGAAGTGGAGAACAAAGGAAAGATATCTGAACTCTCCAGGGTACATTCCGATTCAGTCACCAGCTGAATGTGAAATGTTGCAGACTTACATCACTTGCAAAATTGTGGCTGTTAAATTCCTTCGTGGTGGAGGATGTCCCACTTGTTGAAGAGCACAGATCACCTATGAGTTCTTCCCAGAAATTGCATGTATAATATGTACCCTTTAATTTGTGACTGTTGCTATTTTTTAAGTTGTAGCTGTCACCTGTAGATTACATTAGCAGGCTTGGCTTTGCTCCATTGGCTTTTATTTTCCAGCACAACACATGTGTGCTTCTTTCCCTCAGTGATTCTTAGTCCTAGGTGTATATACCAA
Source organism: Myocastor coypus (assembly GCA_004027025.1). NCBI lineage: Eukaryota > Metazoa > Chordata > Mammalia > Rodentia > Myocastoridae > Myocastor > Myocastor coypus. The sequence continues at coordinate 3,949 of PVJA010039251.1, read as the reverse complement.
AGTCTCCCAGAGAACTTTTAAGGTGAGATCCATGTTCACATTCCCTGGGGAAAAACATATAAGAAGTAGCTGGGAGATTTCTCAAAGTATCTGAACCTTCTTCCTCACATTTGAAAGCCTGAGGAATAGAATAGATTATTAGAATGCAGAGTCTGGTATTTACCCAAGTAGACCCTGCTATGCCAGATGCTCAAAAACAACCTGGCATTTGCATTTCTTGGGTGGTATGATCCTACTCAGGCCTTGTTATGGTTCGGATCTGAAAGGCCCCATAGTTCTTGTATTCAGAGCTGGAGCTTTTGGAAAATGACTGGCTCAGGGGGCACTAATCTCACCAGTGGCTTAATTCCTTGAACCCCTCAAGGCTGAATGTGCTGTGTACAGGAGGAGCTTGGCAGGAGGCCATTACTGAGGCAGGACCTGAAAGGATGCTTCCTGCCCCAGGCTTCCTTCTTTCTGCTTTTCCTGTCTGCCACAGGTCCAGAAGTTTTCCTCCACAGTTTCTCCCATGGGGACTTCCAAAAATACACTGAAATATTTGTAACTGTAAGGCAAAAATAAACCTCTCCTGCTTCCAGATGAAAATGTCAGGGTCTTTTTGTTTTTTTTTTTTTTTTTTTTTTTTTTTTTTCTAGTAAGAGGAAGCTAAAGCTCACTTGCTCTAATACCAGTGAGCCCTCAGCGTTTGTCTGTCTTCTAGGTCCCTCTCTTGTTCTAAATGCACATAGAGATCTAACTGCTACACACTTCACTCTATATTCACTTCACTTTATATTCCCAAATCAGCATCAACCTTAGCTGTGCTTTGTTTAAAAAAGTTTCCCTCTGAACCGATCACTGCATCAATGGTAAAGACATAGTCATGTTATGTTTCTCTTTCCCCCATATCTTTATTTCTTCTTCTTCCTTTTTCGGTTAGAAGAAAGAAAATGAAGAAGAAGAAGAAGAAGAAGAAGAAGAAGAAGAAGAAGAAGAAGAAGAAGAAGAAGAAGAAGAAGAAGAAGAAGAAGAAGAAGAAGAAGAAGAAGAAGAAGAAAGAGAAGGAGAAGGAGGAGAAGGAGAAGGAGAAGGAGAAGGAGAAGGAGAGGAAGAGGAAGAGGAAGAGGAAGAAGAAGAGGAAGAAGAAGGAGGAGGACAGGGAGGAGCAGGAGGAGGAGAAGACATTTCCACGTTTCTTGAGATGGGATCTTATAATGTTACTAAATTTCTTGGACTGGGCTGGAACTTGGGCTCCTAATGCTTCAGATTCTAGATGTGCTGGGATTACAGGTGTGACCTACCATGCCCAGAAACTGCATTATTTTTCAATATGGCCTCATAGACAAAGTCTCATTACACCCAAATCTGTCCTTTACAGTACTGCCCAAGAGAACTATTGGATCATTTCACTTGCTTGTCTAAATCCACTGCAATAGGTCCGTTTGCACTTCCACCAAAACCAAGATTTCAATGGTAACATACACTTTTGCTTAAGTGCCTTGAAATTACACAGTGCATCTTAAATTTAGCATCTTTAGAATATGATGACATTTGTATGCTCCAGCGATTCCTGTACTGAAGGACACATATGCCTTTACGTATTTCTGTGTCCCATGAGTCTATATTGCAGTGAAACTTTAACCAGTTCCATGCCTGCCTTTGTGCCCTAGGGAGCCCTGAACTGTAAGATAAGAGTCGATCCATCCCTGTCTGGAGGAACAAAATGCAAAGAACAGGCCTTGAGGTTAACATGAAAAAAAAGAAAAGCCATATTTTCTCAGGGGTTCTGTCGATCCCATTCCCTACTCAGTCTGTCAACTGGTTACAGAGTAAATTACACCAGTAAGATTAGCAGAACCACTCATCAAGCCCAGTCAAAAGACCAGAATTTGTGTTATTAATGTTATTATTTTTTTAAGATAATAACCTTTTAGCAGTAGAAAAATCAGCTTGCCTCTGGCTTTACCAAGTGTTTTTTATAACTGTTTCACATACAAATATGTGTCTGCATTAGTTTTCACTAGAGTACAGTTGATGCAATAGACCTTGGCACTTTGGTAACACTGAACACATAAGAGGATCTTTTAAACTGGCCTATAATCCATATGACCTGAAATAATTTTTGTTGTATACCTCACACAGAGATAATAGTGATGAGCACTAATGTTTCTATAAATATCTATGAAAGGTACTAAGGATACTCCGTGAGAAGATATGTTAGCCAAACAAGTAACAAATTCAGTAATGAAGCTTAAAACAAGATGTGGAATAGCCTAGGGGAAATGCAGATACTGGAAGGATAATGACAATGCCAACCAAACCCATCAGCTGTAGAATGCGCGCAGTTCCTAACAATAGTTTAACTGGGAGTGCATTTCTGTGTTTCTTGAAAAATTAAATCTCAAATAAGTAAATGAGTAGTCTTTATTTTTCTTTTGAATTTTTTTGTGTTTATTTGTTTTTATTGATATAGAGTCTCACTACGCAGGTTGGACTCATAATGATCCACGTGTCTCAGTCTCTCTAACACTGGGATTACAGGTATGTGCCACCATGCCTGGCTTTGGGGCCACCATGGCATGCTGTACCCGGACACTGTGCTTACCAGGCAGGCAGAGCTATCTGTATTTCTAAGTAATTATTTTCTGACATAAAAATATCTTTCAGAAAACTGAAAGAAAATTTAAAAAAAAAATTTTAAAAAGCATCAAAAACCCAAGATCTTTTACTCAGAAAAAGAAAAGAAATAGAGTCCAGAAATGGATTGTTTACAGAGTCGAATGACACTTTTTCTCTCTTTGTACCATTCAGATTTTTCTAACAATTCTGAATTCCTAATATGACTACAGACTTACAAGTCTCTATATCTTAACTCACTTATTAATGATATTTCTTATATGTACTCACTTGCATTATAATTCAAATCTTCATTAAGGATAACTATGTGAATTATTTATATTCAGAGGTAGATGTCATCTAAAACTTTTATTACAATGTTATAATCAAAAGATTCCTTTTCAGTATGTACCTTATTAGCCTTTAAGGTAGTCTGCCAAATACTGGGTAATTTCTTGTTAAAAATACATTATTTTGTTCCATCATATGGGCCACTATGTCTTGAAACCTATGCCGGGGAAAGGCCTACAGTGCTATCCAGGAATGCCAGTGCAGTGCACTCACTGACACCTTCATGCCGATTTGCATATTATTAACTTGTTCAGGGAACAAATTAAATCAACTTTATCTCATCCTTGGCAAAATGAATTACATTTGACTCTTGTAAAACATAAAGGCTATCAGGAACACAAAAAAGATTTCAGAAGCAAATGAAGGAAATAATCTCCCTCCTGCCCTGCAGTATTAATTTTGGTTTCTGTCTCCTTCTGTACAGTTTTACTTAAAAGGAACTGGTAAAGGTTGATATATTACAGTTCTCCCTGGCAGAAAATATTTTTTAATAGAAAATCGCTAGGAGCAATGACTTTGGGTTATTGTAGTATCCCTGCAACTGGCAGTTTAAAATCCCAGATAGGCTGACTCATCCCTTCCACACTTGGAGGTTGAAAATAATAAATAAATAAGGCCCACATCTTGCAATTTGCTGCATGCAGATCTCCAAGGCCAGGTTGTAGATCATCTTCTTAGACTGGAAAATTATATCCCGACATGCAAATGGAAAACCTCAAACTCAGTCTCCACAACTGACTGACTTCAATGGGCATCATCCACTCGGACTTCATAACACAAAGTTCCATTCGAGACGAGGTACTAATTATACATAGATCAACCGAGCACCACAGTTTTCTCTGAAGATTATCATGTGGCTAAAGGCGTCCAAAGTCTGGGAATGCAGAGAACAAAGAGTGACAGAGTGGGCTTTTAAGTTTTCCCTCATGGGGACCTTCAAAAGTATGTACAAAAAGACCATTAACACAACAGAGATGCAGAAAAAAAAAAAAAAAAAAAAAAA